>CCAG010003321.1:0-59687 GCA_001077435.1 Glossina morsitans morsitans
GGGCGGGAGAAGCAAGCAGTTACGATTGAATTACAAGAGAGTGAAGTTTGTGCCTTAAGTGTTTTGTTTTTAAGAATTTTTATTTACAATTTTTTGGCACAACTCCATAATTTGTTTTTGTTGGTGTTTTTTTGAAGATATATACGTGGTTGATTGCTGTTGAAGTATATTCTCGAAAGAAAAAACTTTAACTTAACAATTGTGAAAAACATGGACCACAGCAACGACATATAAATAAAGCAAATACTAAAATACCTGCTGGCAATTTAACAGATCATTAAAAATGAATTTGAAATCCAATAAAGAATTAAAAAATCTGCAAGCACTGAGCAAATGTTGATAAGCATTCAAGCCAATATGTTGCAATTAACTGTTAAATTCCTATTGATGCTCATGGGTTTTCAATACAAACTGAAAATGACAAATTCGTTGTTGTTTAATGTATTGCATAACGGTTACCCCATTAATCGATTCTCTGCGGTAACATTAGTCTGGTTTTATAAAAATCTTGAAAAAAGTTTTTATTCACTAAGTTTTTCTATTTTCAATTAAAATTGTCGTCGGTCGTATTCAAAAAATTTAATTTAATTAAAACGACCGCCAGTGGTGCATAAGCTGAATGTTCAATATCGATTTGCGTCTCGTCTCGTCTCGTCTCGGCACTCATCGAATACTTTAGACATTTGCATTGTTGTTCGGCAGATTTTCGTAAATAACTTCTAATAAGCATAGATATGTTTTCACTGCACAACAATTTCTGGTAAAAATTTTTGTACGCATTCTCTTCTCCATTATTCTCACATATCAAATTTTACGATTCTTCAAATGACAACAACTTATAGATGGCATCGTTCGATTTATAACGATTTGCTGTTATTGCGAACACGAATTACATAACACGAGAATATTTATTTATGTGAATTAACTTATATGAACACACAGACAGTTAGTTGGTCTATAACAACCGGGTGTTCATATTTGGTAGAAACTGAAAACATATTTATATGATTTCGTTGTGCAATTTATTCTCTCACACGCACACCACTGACCGTTTTGTAAAAATTAATTACATCCTAACTGTAAATGGCCATAAAATACTTTGAATATTCACACATTGTCGTTTAAAGTTGTAAGAATACAAACTGACTTGCAATACATCGAAAACTGTACAAATATAGAAATTGCATACAATGAATTTTACCTTATACACAACATAAATATCTATATATATATATATATCTATATACATATATACATATATATGTATATATATATATATATATATATAAAAGAGCACCTACAGCTGTTGCTTCTTGTGTGTCTGCCAGCGTATACCCAAGTTGGTGTTGAACGATAAATTGAACGAATATAGAGTTTAACGTGTGGCGATGGTTAACACGTAAAATCCCTTTTTCAGAGACACATTATTGATGCCCGCAACTCTTTAACAGTATACTAAAGTTTATAAAGTGTCCAACCTATGTTAGTAAAACGCGTCATAAGCCAGTCCAGACTTGTATGGCTTTTCAATAAAAGAATATATTTAAACGTAACCCGTCCTCAGTAGTTGGAAACTCTTCTCAAGTTTGTTTGTCAAAGTATTCACGAAAATAGCGATCAAGCATTTTTCCCAATAGCGTAATCTACGCATCCATACAAACGAAATGCAACCTTTTTTTCCCAAAAGCTACCAGATGATATTTTCAAAGAAAATAGATGATTCATATGAATACATATATACATATATACTAATATATATGACATATGAGATGGATGTAAATCTGGTTGCGCCAGGTGCAGTGCGCTAGATAGAGAGAAGAAGCTATTCTTGCGGGTTTCATTGAGCGAACTATTATAAGATTTTATTTTCCAAGAGAAGAATTCGGATGAGTGTATAGATATGAAGATGCAGATTTGTCAGACGAATATAAATCTGGTTCGTTAGATAAAGAAACGAAACTATTCTTAGCAGTTTCGTTGAGCGAACTATTAGCAGAGTACCCACGAAAATAAATATGAATATGCAGGCTTGTGAGGCGAATAGAGGATCTTGTCATTACGTCAGCCAGCTTTTACTAGAAAAAGAAGTGAAGATATCCTTACGGATGGGTTTGCTATGAATAGCGACCAACACGAAGATGCAGACTTGTCGGGTGACGGAAAATCCCGTCTACTATGGTCTACTACTACAGAGAGAAGGAGTGAGATGGCGATATTGATAGGAAGCTAGAGGAAGACGCAAAGAGAGATAGATAAAGAGATGGAGAGAGAAAGGCAGATAGATACATAAATAGATAGATGGATGCATAGAGCAGATATCGCATGCGACCTTTGCTAAGGCATAAACTACGATGCGCACCACACTGTTTTTCTCTGTCTGCGCATGCTTGAG
Source organism: Glossina morsitans morsitans (assembly GCA_001077435.1). NCBI lineage: Eukaryota > Metazoa > Arthropoda > Insecta > Diptera > Glossinidae > Glossina > Glossina morsitans. The sequence goes on from CCAG010003321.1 coordinate 2,393, forward strand.
AAACAGGCTTTTCAGGTCTTTGGAGTTAAAAATTACGCCAGGTAACCTATTCATGTTAATGGACACCCATAGGTGGAAGATATGCGTCGGTTTTTTACAAGACACCCTTCGATATAAAGCCACACGGGCGCGAGGGCGGAAGAGGTGGGATGATATAAGGAGAATCCAAATTCCGCAAGAGTCCAATGCGAACTCGGGTCTGGGACGTTTTGACCCCGTGTAGGGCCACTAGTTAGCAGTGTGCTGCCACTACGCCCATAAGAAGATAAAAAAGATATATAGATAGATAGATAGATAGAGTGAGACAGAGGGCGAGAGATAGGGAGAGAGGGAGAGAGAGGGAGGGAGGACAAAGAGAGCGGGCTGAAAATCACCTGGCAAAAAGAGAGTTTAAGCAGAACTGGACTGACCCGATTTGAGAGGAAGCGCGAATGCAAGCGGGATTCTTCTCCTTTTGAAGGATGCGTCTCGATTCTTTTATTGCTGATCTAAAGATATAATTAACTAAGCATACCTATTACAGTTATGTATAACAAAGATAGTAATTATGTTGCGGTGACACAGAAAACTTTAGAAAAAAAAAAAACTATTAAAATGCTTGCCAACCAGTCAAGTAGAGGTTTAAACTTATTAGCGCCTTTTAGGTTTTCAGAAATGAATTAAAGTGTTACGATTGTGTTCGCCTTCAATAGTGACAACAAAAACAATGTTGCTTAGTCCGCCTAATGAAGATGATTGATAAGATGTCGGTCGAGAAAAATTTTTGGAATTTCTTGGAAAAACACAAAACTAATCAACACGCTCGCACGCACAAATACCTATATTTTAGTTTGGTAATGGACGCATTCAAGACAATTCATTATGGCCGCCGATCGCCGTTATTTTCGAATTATGACGAAATTAGATGCGTAAAGTGAACTCAATGTGTGTTAGTATTCGTTTCATACATTTCGACGTACATCTATGCGTAAGTGCGTAAGTGCGTAAGTGCGTTTGCTATTCGTTTATGGATACAAGTATGGTCAAAACTTCTGTAGTGATTTATGAATGGTGTAAATTAAGAAATTAAAATTTTTTATGGTTGTCGCGCATACACACCTGCATATAAATGCGTACGTACGCATGACGGCGTAGGGGACATTTCTTTTTATCCGAATACCGATGGTTGCAGATTAGAAATATTAAGCTTTTTTACATTTGTTCATTATGTTAAGGTTACTTATACGCAACGATTGCCACAGCATGCACGTACGTGAGTTTTAGTTAATTAATAAAAGCAAATGCATTTTTCTTTTTTCTTTTTTCTTTTTTTTGTCTTTTTTTAAATATATTTTATATTAAAAATTAAAAAGCAACTTTTCACAGAGTATACCAAAAAAAAAAAAAAAAAAAAACTAATAAAATAATATTTTTAAAATTTTCTATATAAGATAAAATACTCTATGATGAATGAATGAATACATGAATGAATGTGCAACAGTTGGCTCCTAAATGGTGCTCATTTATAAGGAAACGCAGAAACTTATTGAGACATTAGTTGTTTTTATCAAATATAGCTCAATGCCGTCTATTTCCATTTGGTGTTTGCTGGCCGTTTGTTGCGTAAGCGGCTTGGTAAAGCAGAAACAAAAAAAACATTGACATATTGTTAATACCGAAGAAATATTTCAAAACTATATCAAATTTGGTGTTTAGGTGCAGTTTGACATATCGCATGAATTCTCATTTGTTATGACTTAATTTTTGCTTTTCTATATGGGTAAGTACTTTGCCGCTTTAAGATCTTGAAGGGAAGTAGTTCCAAAAATTGCTGTAAGAGTGTTTCAATATTCTACCATAAAGCATTTGCAGTCTTCCGTGAAAGTTCTTATTTGAAGCATCATACCGCAAAAATTTCTTTGCATTGCAGTGTGCATATAAAAGGTTGAAGTTCTTGCCTATGTCATCGAGCTGAAGAAGGCAAGACTTATACTTAACAGACGACATGTTGGTTTCAATTTTGGCTGAACTTCGAAATTCGCAAAAACTCCTCGTCTTCGTCGATCTGCTCCTCGGCATGCAAATAGCTGATATGATGCTTGTATGATGCGTAGGACACATAACCGATATTTGGTACTTTACGAAATGAGCCCTAAATTGTTCGCTCTCCCTTCTTCTCAATTCAGCAAAATATTGCGTTCCCGTTGAAGGTTTTGTCAGCTTCCTCCCTAACTTGTTTTGTCTACTAACTTGTTTTGTCTGAGGATATTTATGTGGAGTATGTTTGAGTATTGCAATCATTAAGAATGCTACATAAAGTTCTAAGTGGGCTTAGTGTCTTTACAATCTTCTTTTATGAGATGGGGAGTCTCTTATATTGACCTCAGCACGAAATGAGACAAAGTTGACTTGTTATCACAGTCAACAAGGTCTTCGTATATGAGCATAACCTAAATTGACACTGTATAAGTGATTTACGTGGATAACGCAGTGTTATGACAACCGCCATACAATGTGTGCATGAAAATGCAGTTAAGTAATAACTAAACTAAAGAATTTTACCTTTTCTGTCATGATCGCTTGCATTTAACATTCAATCATTAGACAGACACTGTGGAGCCTCAGCCTTAACATTTAACAAGCATTTTAAATATTTTATAAGTATGTGACACATACGCTAAACAAGATTTATACGTCGTGTCTAAACGTGTGTTACTGTTGTGCTCCAGTTTACGTGTTAAACATGCAGCATAAATTGAGGAAAATACGAAACAGACCGAAAGATAGGTAAACAAGAGAGAGAGAGAGAGAGAGAGGAGAGAGAGAGAGCGAGCGAGAGGGGGAGCGAGTGCAATTGAAAGAGAGAGAGAGAGAGAGAGAGAGAGAGAGAGCGAAGTAGAACGAAAATATATTAAAAATGTAGTAAGAAAATAAATTTAATTGAAGTGCGTAAGCGCGAGAACCTGCATTCAATGTAATAACATTGAAATTAAAATGCTTTTCAACGTAACACAAACACACACCTGTTGTCTGGACAATAATAAAATCAAACAAACTTAATTTTTTTTTTTTTGCGAATTGTTTAAACAAAATCACAAATGTCACACAATAATAAAGCAAACATACCAAACACGATTATATTGGTGTTAAACAAACAACAAACATTGTGAGGTGCAAAATGTGCACATGCGCGGCCTGCATGCTTAACACAACACATATATATATATGTATATAAATGCAAAGTAAGCATACATATGCAAATGGTATGGTTTAGGAGAATGCACGCACACACTCATATAAATAAAGTAATAAAATTTAACTACAACTCTATGTAAATAAAGTACTACTTACTACAGGTGTGTATGTGTTGATATTTTTCATATAATACAAGTACAATAAACAGATTTTGGGTTTTAACGTTTTTGTTTTTATTTACGAAAAACAAAAAAGAAAATCAAAAAAAAATTATGTTTTAGATTTGATTGAAATTTAACGATAAAAATCTGACAAATTTATATTAATTGTGTGAGTAATTGAAAAAATAACTGTGTTTACCAATATACACGTATAGATATGTGCACATATATATATATATATATATATATATGCATATATATATAATGTAATATATACTCTAGTTCTTTTTGTTGGTTAAGCGGATAGTTTATATTATCTATGTCCCCGTGCGCGAAGCTCATAAAATTGCATATTAAATTTAATTTTTAATCATTTTCTGATTCTTTTTTTTCGAAAAACATTTTTAATGATTTTTCGTTGTAAGTCTCAATCAAAATATGACAGAAGTTAAACGAGATTATCTTTGTAAGCGGAAAATCTGAAGTATGAAATAAAATTGCAAGTTTTATTAACTCACATATAAAAGGTTTAGTCGTTAATGATTGTCAGATATCTGCACGCACGAGTGGAGCCAACTTATAGCTTTGGTAAAATGTTACACTTTCATACACAATCTGTACATGGTGTATATACACATATGCATGTATCCGCCTATTTTGCTTACCATACGCGTATTTGGCTGCTCGCTGAAATTGCTTGAAAAGGTTTTCATTTAATCGCTGAATATGCTTATTACGTGTCTAGCTTAGGCATCTTTATATGCGGTAGTTGTTTGATTTATAAAAATCCATATGCGCGCTGCTCTCTGCTCTTGATGTTAATTTTCAAAACTATTTTTTTAAAAAAATCCCTAAGGACGGCGTCATTCTTGCATATTTCCAAGCGATTTTCTCAAAAAAGTATTCCTGCTCTTACGAGAATTTCCTATTTTGGACGTCGCAACGAATAGGTGTTTAAATAAGTTCTATATTTGGATTGTATTACTGCATACCCATAAATATATAAATGTATCTACCATAGCTTCCCTTTGTGCGTGACACTCCATACCCACATAAGCATATCTTACTCATTGTAAACATGGAAACATAAATCATTTACTCGCCTTATTTTTAAGCATTTTCCCATCGTCACGGGTTAGATAGGGATCGTTTGTATTTCCAGTGACATACCTTGATATGTTTGAATATGCAGGTAGCTATTTTACTTTGCGCAAAAGATCAAAACGGTATCTTTCTACAGAGACAGTTGTCCAATAAAATAGAAAATCAATCATGTCTGTGGTGATGGTAAATGGATGGTTTCTAAATGGAACGTTGTCTTTAATATTTGCGAAACTTATTCGTTCCTATATGATAAAAATGTACCTGTGTTTTAGTTAGACGTTTAAGTTAATTTAGATATACCAACATTTTTACCCACTCAGGGTTAAATAGTCCCTTCCAAAATGTCTTCGATCAATTACTGAATTACGTGTCAGCCAGTAACAACAGCCTATGTAGCATAAATAACACGGCAAAACCAGCCATAAGGAGAGACGATCACCGGCCTTGCAGCGGTAATATCGTAACCAGCTATAAGTTGGGACGACCGTTTGCCTTCGCTCTTCAGCTTAGGAATTATATTTTACTAACGCCCCCGTTAATAAGATAATTAAGATTAGGGACATATTCTGCTTCGACGGTGATGCTTGCGTGTTTCCCCCCTGAGTTATCGCCGGCCGCACTTTAAGAGAAGAAGAAAGAAAGAGAGAAATAGATTAGGACGAGCAAAAGAGAGGCGATCTCATCTCAACGAGAAAGGCTGACGCATGCGGGAACATACTAAGAATAATTAAATCAATTGTTACATATTTACGGTAATAAGAATTGAAAGAAAGTTAAACGTACACCGGAGTTTCAATCAGCGGATCGGATAGTGGTGGATAGGCGATGCTCTCCGCATCAAATTTGATGATAACGTCGACCTTGGAGCGTTTGAACTCAACCCGCGCATTGGGGAAGAACACAAACCTGTAGAATAATCCACAGTGGGAAAAAGCTCCCAAGCTAAAGGTCAGTTTCTCGGTTGCTTTTGCTGCAGACGGACGAACGCTATCATGAAACAGAATCGCTTTTCGTTTAATTTGATGAATTAGCCTTGCTATCGTTCAGATGCAAAAATTTCGCCAAGCTTCACAAATGCAGCATTATTCCTTTCCAATCCCCGCAAACCTAAGAATTTGAAATCCCGCGATTTCCCGCGAAATCTCGTAAATCAGTTTCTAAACGTTTCATAACTTACTGCATTTTCAGTCCGAGCCATCCTAATCACCTCTTCACAGTTTCAGCTGCATTTTTTTCACTTCAAAATAAAGCCATACGCAATACCGTAAATGACATCCGTCTCTTTACACTTTGATATTCACTGAACGTAAGCAACTGAAACGCACACCGGCCAAAAATTAGGATCCACGCTTTGGATATTCAAAATTTCGGGAGAAATGAACGCGTCAGGCACGTTTTATAAAGCGACCAATTTCAATACACAGAAGGTACTCATATGTAACATGTGTGTGTCTCATCTTTTACTTCTTTCTCTCATTTTGCATTAGTATTTTTTCACTTCTAATTAAAATTTATTTGTATTTTAAAGCTACATTTTTATAAAACTGCTTCTTACTGTGATATGTAAGAGACATAAAACATGACCAAGCGGCTTTGCCAGTCGATATATAGCCCATAAACTAACTGATGTTCATAATATAGGATTAGAATAAAAAAAATCGAGAAGAAAGAAGAAAACAAGAAAATTAGTAAGAAAATTATATTCGGCTATTCGACTACATGTGTCTGTTATGGTCACCACCTTTATCTACAAAAAAAAAAAAGGAAATCTAAATTTCAATGCTTTGTAATATAGGGAGGGTATGACTGATTTTCTCTGTTTTTAGTGCAGTTGCCATGGGATCGCCCATAGAACATTCTCTTCTCCGCGCAAATTCCTGGAAATTGTTATCGATCTGGCCCATTTTCAGTGCAAACATGGATGCAAGAGCTTTTAATGTTTTTGTCAAAATTGAAAATGATTTTTGGACGGACGAGCGGACATGGTTAGATCGAATTAGAATTTGATGCTAGTCAAGAAAAGACATACTTTATAAGAGGTCCGAAGTTTCCTTCTGGGCGTTTCAAACGTTTCTTGATAAAAGGAGTGCATGAGTAAGTAAACCACGTAAGGATTACGGGACATGAAAAAACAGTTCCAAAACTTTTAATTATAAAACTATCGTTCAGCCTTTGTAAGGCAATGATTTCCTGTAGAAGATCTTCATCTTTCTCATTAGTTTGTCAGCGCTTCTTCCGACCTATAACTATGTAAGCTTAAAGCCAGGCCCAAAGAGCTTTAGACAGAATTGAAAAAGAAGATATAATAACCAAATGGCAGTAGTCCTCTCCGGACGAATTTTTCAAAAAGTGGATAAGGTAATAAGCTTCATTGAAGACGGAAAATTCCAAACCACTTCAGATTTAAGATAAAAATCTTGATGAAATTTTCAAAATTTGATTCGAATATCATTGAACTAAAGATATTTTAGCGGTTGATTTAACGGAAAAAGTATCGTGTAAAGTAATGGCTTCCCTTACTCTTAATACGATCCGGAAGACTCTGAGTTTATTCGGTTGCAATTTGCACACTTCTCGATGCGGGGTGAATGTGATAGTAAAGTGTTGAACGGTCAGAAAATGCAATGCTTAGTGGATTAATTCCGAAGGCCTTATTGCGAAACGGTTGAAGGAGAATAACGTGTTTAGGAGACCTTCACCTACAAGCCTACAGAGTTCAAGCATATCCAAGCATATGTGGAGTTGAAGTAGTGAAGAGTGATTCAATGAAAAATGAAAAATACTATCATATATGATTTGAACACCAGTAAGTAACTGAAGTCTCGCAGCTGAAGAGTGCTTTCTTTTGTGCTTTTTATACTTTGTTGATGTAGTATTGAGAACGCATCGTCCACAAAGGAGCTGCGTACAGCCCAGAAAGATGTCTTAACCATCGAAATTTTGTTCGATTTTCTACACAGTCATAGCTCAAGAATTTCGATATATAGATTTGATCGTTAACGGCTATGGCTTTGTGTTCTAAAGTAATGCCAAATATCCACTAGTCTGTGACAAGAAACATGGACTTATTTCGCTAGTGAAACAATTTTCTACCTTTGTCAGAGTATTCAGGGAAGCTGTTGCCAGTTTTGCAACAATTAAACGAATAATTAAGTTAGTGTTTTAAACTTTGTTATATTTTTTTCGGAAAACAATTAAAAGCATTTTTTTTTTCAATGGCTATGTTGTAATGAAAAGAGTGCATATAGTAAAGTGTTAATTAAAGTTAAAATAGAATTGAGTGAAAAAAACAATAAAAACATTTTGCCAACAAGTTAATTACACAGCTAACTCTTGAACAAGTTTCTTTCAATCAATCTTCCACGCATATGTTTTATATTTTAATAACATTTTTATGTTTAATTGGAGCAAACGTAAAACGGTTCTTTTATATAGAAACCGATAGAAATTCGCAAAGTTAGAGCATTAAACAAATACAATCTTTCCATCTGACTTTGGCATATTTTACCTACAGCTATATATATAAATATAAATATGACTGTAATTGAATGTAGAGTTTCTGTAGCACAGAGTCACTGTGCAACACAAAATCTGTGAGTAAAACTTTTAAATTGATCTGTTAAGCCGAAATTGTTATGTGATTAAAGATTAAAGCGAAAAGAGATTTATTAGCTTAAAATGCTTAATAAGAGTACTTAGACCAGGTGAGGTGAACAGCTGGCCCGTTAGAATGAAAAGCGACATGAAAGTATCCACTAGAGAATACTGTTTTTTATATCCACTTCCTCTTGCAAAAATATGCATCGGCGAATATGAGGAGAATTATATCTACATTATAGTCCAGATAAGATTTTAAGTCCAATCAGTCAAAATTAATCAATCTTCAGCTGTCAGTTTTAGGGAAAGACACTGAAGCCTGTCTTTCAAATTTGAAGATCAATTTTGAAAATAAACAAAATCGTTTTAACTTACAACGTACAGCAGAGCAAGTGTGCAGGAGTAAGTGACATATGCATCAAAACACATACATTATGACTATAATATATATCTTTTTAAGATGCCACATATTCGCCATGTAAGACGGTAGGGATAAGAAATATATGAGAAAAGAGATAAAGTTACGGACATAGGGACTATAGCTTGGTGGGTGAGTGCGCAATCGATAAATATTATTTTGGCTATACTTCCGATGGAAGTAAATTCTAGTGCATTTGAAATGTGAACTCACTAGCACTGTCTTCGCCATCGCGATTCTTACCTGCTCAAGCGGACATTGAACAAAAAAATGTCTGAAGAGTAAAAGCAGAAAGAAAAAAGGAAGAAAATGTTCATAGAATGCTGTGGTTGTGCATTAAACTTTCTTACCTACTTTAGGCAATTCCATCTTTCGTTATTATTTCGTTACAACATTTCGTTTCATTTCCATGATCAGCTTCATCACCTAAAACGACAATTTTTTGTCGTATAATTCATTTTAATTACGCTTGACATCAATTTGCACATAAATTAGTTTTTTGAAATGTCATTAATTGATTTTTCACTACAAAAATATGCAAAATATTCATTAAGTGCACGGACAGGCATCTATGCCTCGATTCGTAGGAGACAGGTTAGCACATTTGCGTGCATTACAAGTTCACCTTGTATGTGCGACGTTTGCGGTGCACATAATTAATGCAAATTTCTGCTTTTAACATGCACATGTATATGTAAGCACGCAATTCGCACACAATACATATCAAGCATTGGTAGAGTGATGAACACTTCATCACTATGGATCATCATTTTCATAAAAATAAATTAATAATATAATTAAATTATCAAGAAAGAATGCATACGAGCTCTGTATGCTCTACGGTCTTTTATTTATTAACCATCGCAAGGCACTTTGTAAGATATCGAAAAATTTCATATGCCGAAACTATATAAAACATAACGATGTTGGAAGATTGCCTTTGTTTCGGTTTTGTTCTTGTATTGAGATAGGATTCGTAATGAACAATTGAACAACGTTTCTCTTAAAGACATTGACATATCGTAAAGATCCTCTGAATGACGATTGAATATTGCTTCGTGAATGCCAAAGAGTTTCCAACAATCGCAGAACCATGTTCGGAACGTCTAATCCTATGGAAATCTTCAAAGCATTTAATTTAAGATTAGTATTTAGCTTTATTAAAATGACCGAACTACCGTCTCTTCTATCTTTTTAGAAAAAATAGAGGCTATAGTCTTATCAGCCACGACGCAGGCTACTTTTCTCTTAGAATTCATTTCTTTGCTCTAAATATATTGTAATGACAATATACTGACATTATTTACTGAGAAAATTTTAAACTTAGTGTTTTTTCCTGTTTTTAACTTTTGATAGCCAAAAGGATGGAAACAATTTGGATTGTAAGCCGTGAAAACGCCAAAACCGGCAAGAGTGAGCAGTCGTTTTAAAAAAGTAAATTCAAGTCGAAAGTACACTCTTTCTCAACTTTCTAGTTGCTAGTTCCATTTGTTAAGCATTATCGTGCCTGCACCTACAAGGAATGTACCCTGGTCGTCCGATCGAATATATACAAAGAGAAACATGTATGACACGACTCATCACTAAATGCTCTACGTCACTCAGCTTAATGCAATTATTCTAAACAAAGCGTTATGTGGGAAGTGGTCGAAAAAGTTCGTGTTCGCTCTTGGGCCAAAGCGCGTAGGCGTAATAAGTTTCATTCAAACATTTCTTATCGGTTCAACACAACAACAAAAAGCAGATAGACGGACGAATATCCCTAAATCTCAAAAATATCTTAACAAATTAACCTATAGGTTGAACACATTATGCATGGACAGACATTAAGCGAACATGTAGATAAACAAACTTCATCCTCGATTCAGTACGTGATTGTGAATCGATCGTTATAATAAAAGCCAAGTCTGCTGGGGAGGAAACTTAATGTACCACAAGTTTCGTGCGGAACAAAAAGTCAAAGTACTGTGAACATAACTTGCTACGTAAACGAGCGTAAGGAACCCGCAGACGTAGAAGATGCAGTTATATGACATAAAATACGTACACACACTTAACATAAAATCCGTTCAAATGCTTTTCAGACATTTTTTTGTGTGTTGTACTACATCCGATCTCATTGCATCATAAATTCCTAAACTACGCAAACTTAAAATTTATTACAAATTTATGTAAATTTTTGATTTTGACGCTTGCCCTTAGACAAACGGAATATAATAAATTTTACATTCTGTTTGTGACATCTTCGAAAAAAACACATAAGCACGTTTTCGATGAAAATATAATCTGACAGAAATCCGAGTCCCATCCAGGTGGTTTGCTGTTGAAAGGTGAAAAAGTGCAGATCGAAAGCATAACGCAACGCTAGTTATGCTTAAAGAAATTGAAACCATTTCGAAAGTAAATCAATTAAAACGGACACGAAACTGCGATCTTGATCTTGAAATTGATCGCGTTTCGCAAACTTACCTGATTCTGGGGCGGGTGTCCAAGGTTTGCCTTAAGGCGAAAAACTATTTCCTATCAATGAGAATTTTTATTGCCTCAAATAACACATCTCTGCTCAATAATTCAATTAATTATAGAGCACGAAACACTATTTTATGAAATTTTGTTTTAAAAACTTTGCAACCGCTTTGATTTTTAGGAAAACGCATACACATACATGTACATACATATAGGATATAGTTGCTATACTTTTAAATATGCACAAATGTAGGTACATATGCATGTATGTATGAATGTAAGGTATATATATATATATATATATATATATATATATATATATATATATGTGTGCAAATTTAGTTATTGATAAACAAGTTTAAAATTTTATGCAAATAAACGATTTTATGCAAGTGCGTACGTACAACGTAGCCCAGTCTACGGTGTGTTATGGTTTAAACATATGCGTAAATATTATTGCTTCATATACATATTTATAGACCAAGTACTACTTGTTACAAAGCAATATGCTGCTGACAGGTGCTACTATTATGCCACTAAACAAAGCAATAAAAACAGTAACCAGTACAAATACTGTATTGATCTCGTTTTGATGTTTGTTTAGACGTTTTTTTTTGTCTTTTTTTTTTTTTTATAAAACTATTAACCTTGATCTAGAATTGCGACAATTTTCCACCCCACCAAAACGAAATTAAGTGCGTGCGTGCATTTGAATTTTAATAGAATTTCGACTTGTATGCATTTTATGATTCTCTCTAGTTCAAGTGATTAGCATTAATGCATAAAAAAAAAGTGTGTTGGTGCAAAGCTATTTATTATAAAAGCTAAAGATTTCTCAAAATTCATAATTTAACTTCATAACTTAAAAATATATTTTATATAATCTACGATTGGAAAGCTTCGCGTTAATAGTTTATTCCAGCTTTCAGCTAAGGTAATATCATCATCTTCGTCTAGGACAACATGCGAAAAAGAATTTTTAAAGGATGATTGGTATGCTCTACTCAAGGAAGAGTTTCTAAAGAAGGCAGCTCCGGAAATTGGTAGGGCGAAGATAGGTTAACCCTGGCAAGGTGGACTAACTTGTAAACTTGTTTTATGCTCATAACAGTACCGTGATACGACGTCATCATCAAAGCTTAGACGTACACTTTAAACTAAACAGCAATAAGCGCCAGGAATTCGCTTGTGATCCGCCGGACGTCCCGCTTGGAATTTATGACGTCGCTCTGTCCGTCTTCTTCAACGATGTACCATTCTGACCTTCGACATTACAATGTATATACGTTATTGCATATACATCTATTATAATATATATACATGCATATCAATTTGCACATTAATATATTGTATGTATATATATAAAATTTGTCATAGAACCATAATAATATAGTAACTAATCACAAAAACAATCGTATATGTATGTATATATGTCAGTACGGTAGAGTGAGTGCTTAATCGGAAAAAACATAACGCTTATCGTTTGGGCATACGTCCGCTAGGCTACGGTCACCAATTCCCTATTTCTTTCTTCTTCCTCTTTCTGAGTATCATCGCGTTACACGAGTAGGGGCTTTTCCTTGGTTGATTGGTCATATAAAAACAAAAATTGATTATATATATATATAAAATCATAATCATATATATCTATATATATACACATACGTATGTATGATGCTGCAAATAATTGTCGGTCGATTTAACGCCTTTCTTCATCGACCTGCTGTTTGCTTGCATAATTTTTAAAGGCGCTGTTATGAAGAAAGACTGTATGCTGCCAGAGTTGATAGAGGCCTCCAACCGCCCTCAAAAATGCCGAAAAGTAAGCATTTTATCGAGGCTTAAAGCAAAAGCAGATTTTGGTTTGAAAATTTTTCGTGCGTATGTCTGAGGAGGAAGGAAATGATTCTGAGTGGATTGCTTATCCCAGATATGTGCTCAAGATTTTGGATAACAGAAAGAGGTAAAGCTTTTCTGGTTATTTCCCATTCGTTATTTATTTATTTTTCTTCTATGGTAATAAAAGGAATATCTTTCGAAAGCTTAAACTGCAATATTTTATGGCTGGACGTTGAATTATTTACTCAGCGTTTTCTGGCTTGACGACGTTTGCTACGTTCTCAGAGGTGTTGCTTAATTAAAAAAAAAGAAGAAGAAAAAAAAGCAAACGGCTGAAAGTGTTAAATGCGACTGGCGCTATTAAGCCAGACAAAAGTCCAGTTAATTGAAATATAGGCAAAAAAACAAATCTGAATAGTCGCTTGTTAACAACAATTAATTAAACACAATTCAATATAATTCACACCATCATTCACTTAACTCAATGGTGTTGGCATAAAAAATAAAAAAGTAAAAAATAGAAAAAACCAATCACTTTGCTAATCATTCATTAATGATCAATTTGAACTAACACACAAGCATACAAATATATACATACATAAGTAAATGCTTACACACATACGTACATGTGCACAGTTATAAGATCAGAGGAGAAAAATGACACGAACTCGTATTGATCGAAACAAAGTTTTATTATGAGTAAAAAGTTATATTTTAATAGAAAAAGAAATCAAATAATATCTATTTATATGTATGTACATACATACATACGTATGCACATACATACATAGACAAAATGTGCATGTCATTTTAAAATTTAGCATCTGTTAATGGCAAAAGTTCAACACTAATGGCTGACTGGCCGGTCATGCATGAGACACCATATGTCAATAGCAAGCACTGTTCAAAAGAACGGGGCAAACAACGTACAAAAAACACAGCTTTCCCAGGCACCACCAAAGCGTTCAGTTTAAATGAAATTCTATACTTTATTTTCACAACATATTTATATACGAATAAATATAATGTAGAAAAAAAAAGAAGAAAAACGGAGAAAATGTAATCATTTTCTGCACAAGCACATACATACATATAAATGTATGCATCCTAAGTGCCATGGATTATTTCCGTTAATAAAAGTATATGTGGCCAATGAAAATGTTTAAAATAAAAAAAGGAATATTTTTTAAAATTTTTTTCGTTCGTTTCATATTAACTTATAACGCTTAGGCACACATATGCAATTACATGTATACATTCATGTTGGGTTTGTTTATTTGTTTGGTTTTTGGTGCTTGAGAAAGATTTTTGTTTTATTATTGTTGGTTTTTACAAGACGTTAAATGTGCGTTAGCCATTTGATCATGCGAATATTAATTGGCATTAGCAAGCTGTGATGATGATGGTAATGCCGATGGTAATGCCGATGCTGATGTTGATGCTGATGCTGATGCTGATGAGACTGCAAATACATTCAAACAAACAAACAAACAAACAAACAAGCAAGAAAATAGCAAATATATACAAGTACGCGTTAACACTTAACAAATACATATATGTATTTATATGTTCATATCTATGCTTGCGAGTAAGAGTGTTAGTGTTACTATGAGTACGTCTGTCTATATGTATGTATGCCTTGGCTTTTAATATGGTTTGCATTTTTTAGTACTTGAGCATGAACGTCAAGTTCCTTTTTTCTGTTTTAATCATCTCTTTGTCCGGTCACATAAGCATGTTCATGCTTAAATCCACGATTTCGAGCGTGTGTGAGTGTCCGTTTTGTACATACACGCATATACATATCCATGCATAAATGATGTCTGCTTTACTAGTAACAGCTGCGTGTTTTATTAAATGTTTTTATGCGCGTGTGTAAATGATTAAAGGAGAGGGAAAAAAGAAAATGGAAAAGTTTAAACATTCATTCATAGCAAACACATACATGGAAACATGAATTTATAAACATACAAAATGTACGTATTATGCGTTGTTTACGATATGAAAACTATTTATTAATACGTGTTAGAAGTTGTTTACGCATACACGCATACCCTCGCATACCCGTACACACACCGTCAAGAAGAAACAAAGAAAATTCATGGCAAACATCATTTAAGCCGAGAGATAGCGGTACGTTTGTGTTTAATACTCAAACATATTCGCTGATCTTTGTAAAATATATATATATATACATATATATATATATATACATTTTTTTTTCTTCATTTATTTATTTATCGCATTTACTAGCGTGTATGCGTTTCTGCTGCTTCGTTTAGTCTAACCTATGTACGTACGTACGTACGTACGTACGCGTACAATGTATGTAATTGTCGGTGAATGATTGTTTATGTGCATGTATGCGAAATTATACAGTTAAAACAATAATGTTTATAAAATGTCTATGGCAGCCGTTAGCTGTAATTTGTTGTTACTTTGACATTTTAACAATTGTCCATGCGCGCAATTTTTCTGTTACACTCGTACACTCGGTGCGCTCTTTCTCTTTCTCTCTCTCTCTCTCTCTCTCTCTCTCTATCTTTCTTTCTTTCTATCCTTGTTTCTCTCGTTTCTCGTTGATTTTAAACGGCTCGATGCGTGATTTAATTTTAATTTAACGGCATAGTTAGTTCAAAGTAGAAAAAGTGGTTTTTGTGTGTGAAGAGATTATAAATTAAACACTTGTGCTTTAGACATATTTGTAATTGATGTGCTGTGAAATAAGTTAAGTTTCAAAGCAATGAGAAATTTATATTTGCCGTGGGGCGAACCTTGAATCTTCATCATCTTAATTTTTTTGTTTCTTCTCTTCTTTTTTGTGGGCGTCGTTTTGAGCCTTTCGGGATTAATCATGTCCAACACTCCTGGAAATGATTTTGCCTATTAATGGAACTAAATGAAGAGAGTACAGATTAAACGTGACAGTTTGTATGTGTGTAAAATTTTTCAATTAAAAAGCAATAGGTAAATAGAAGATAAACGAACGGTCAGAGGGAATCTCAGTGCGGTACACCATACTTGGTCGATATTATAGTGAGTTCTCAGCCGCTAAAGGCCTAACGCTGTCCGTTTGCGCACATACCCTGGCTTAGGCTGTTGCACTTTCTCTTTCCTCCCTTCCCTCTGATCGTCGCTTTATAGGGGACGTCCTCTGAGTTATATTAGGGGAAAAGAAAGAAGACATACATAACCGGTTCGCTGATGTGTATTTTTCGTTATTCATAATTCGCAAATAGAAGATAAAGGAGTGGTCAAGTCGATATGCATAGATAATCAGTTTCGCATTTTTAACCGATATATTTACATATTGTTCCAGATCCTTTTTCCCGCCTCTTTGTTTTTAATCCTGCTTTCCCATGTCAATATTGCTGCCATAATAGTTTGTTTGTTGTCAGCATTTGCATTGTCGTCACGTTAGGTGCACTTTGCCCCTCTACTCGAATAAATAAATACACACGTCACAGATCTCGTCTATGAATTGTCTTAGAATTTGGCAGATTCTAGTCAAAGGAAACGTACAAAATTATACCTTAAAAGTGTATTAAAACTGATGTAGAAATTTGTAGACGATGGGACCTATTTTTCGTTCGTTTATCTAAATTGACTTTTGATCCACGTGCAGTACTCATGTGAGAACATTATGATCGATAAAACACGAAAAAGCTGCGAGCTTTTCATCTTTCCAGATACTACCTGAACAATGGGTCGTTGTAATACTTGGTACTACCTTTCAAAAACTCCGTAAAGCATATCCGTTCGTTATTCTTAATTAATGGGAGAGTCTCCGCTTCTTCCATGTTTTCGTCTGCGTCTTTTAGCGGATCTCCATTGTAACTCTTTGCATTCGCCCTTTCGCCCGTCCTTTTGTTTGCTCAGCCTTTTAAATGTGCGGCACTTCATGGGGGCGTCCGTTGATTTGAACAATCCTTCCATACATGCGTCCGTTCATATTTATGTCCTGCACACCGTTTATAATTTTTCAATTTTTCCTTTCCCTTGTCTCCACGTCCGAACTTATTCTAAACTGTGTGGCCGTGTTTTTTACTGATTTTATTGGTTTCATTTTTCTTTATATATTATTTATTTTATGATTTTCGAAAGTAACTGAAAGGAAAGCCTGTTTATGTTTGAGAATCAATTAATTTTGAATATTTAGCTAATTGCTTTCGAAATTTGCGGCCAAAGTCCAAGATATTTGCATTAAAACTTGAAAAAAGAAAAATAAAACCTTAAACTGTACTTTTCTATTGTCGTTGCTCCCCCCAGTACCAGCTACCTTTACTCAATGCTAAATTCGTTTTCATTTCTGGCCAGTAAAAACTGTTAATTGGGTATTCAAGTGTCAAGTTCATTTTGGCCACATTAGCGTTAACTATAAAAGGGATTGAGCACCTAAAACGGCGAATAGCTAAGTACTAAATGTTATTGAAATGCAGTTACCAAAACTTATAAAAGATACATACACGAAGTAAATAGTTACATACATGCATAAATATACACTAAAATTGCTATATAAAATGAGATTTATTGCTTGAGTTGGCGGTATTTGGTGCAGAGTATAAATTTAGCTTGCATTTCTTTTGTACAAATACGTTAAAAGAAATTTGGTCAGTGAAAATAAACATAAACAGACAAACAAACGGATAGACAAACCAATAAAACAAACCGAAAATGAAAAATTTAAGCAATACAATCCATAATGCCACCGGTCGTCTCGGTGGTGCTTACAAACAAATGAATTGTAGTCGTTCGCTCTGTTATAACCCGCCGGGCAAATCTACTCGAATGGTCATAGTCCGAATTAAAACGAAAAAAAAAGAAACCAAAAATAGTTTGACAATTTGGTCAAAAGTAGGTCTTATCGTTGTTCTTGTTGCTGCCGTTTGCCCCCAAAAGACAAAAAAAAAAAAAAAAAAAACGAAAACAAAGAAAAACCAAAAGGAGTGCATTTCAAAACACGTTTCTTTGCTTTTGCTTTAAATCCTCTTGATGAAAAATTCATTCATATATAAAAACTTATGCACACACACATACATAAACAATCATTTGTTTGAGTTTTTTTTCTTCTCTCTCGTGGCGAGAAAAATATACATAAATAACCAGCTAAGGATTTCACGCTGTCCAGTTAAAAAATAAATTGCCATATCATTAGCCAAAAACAAAAACGAGCGAAACATATGGAAGTTTTACAGCTGCAGGATATTTATTGTTAGTGTGTGTGTTCGTTTGTGGCTTTTTTTTGTTGCTTTTCAAAATACTTTCAGTTAAGGTAAAAGTAAACAAAACCATTTTTTTTGTATTTTGTAATCACCACTTCGAAGGTAAGATTAGGTGAATAGGGCAATACGGACAAGAAATTATATTCTCCTTTAGGGAGAATTTCAAATGCTTACTGCTTTAATTGAATTTGAATGTATCGTCGTTGCGTCGATCGTGTGCTTGCTTGTAGGTGTGAAAAGTTGTTGCTGCAAATATTATTACAATTATTTTCCAAGTTAGATGACTAACGGAAAGACGCACTAGACATTTGGAAGGGAACATAATAAAGAAGCGCCCTTCAATCTTTCTTTCATAAACGCTTTACCGTTTGTTTCGCTTAGGAGTTTCGCATATAAAATTGCTCTCATGCGTGCGAAGTGCAGCACACCGCAGGATCACAAACTCATCACACCCCCATTCCATCTTTCTTCTTACCTTAGTTATCTTGTTGTTATCTTGTTGGTCTCAAATTCTTTACTTTGCCCAGCTTATCTCACTGGCTTATAGTCTTACAAGCCGTTCAATTCTGCTCTTCGCGGTTAATGCAGTGATTTCAAGTATTGTGCGTCGCTGTTGAGTCAGTAAGTCAGTAAGTACATATAGGTTCCAACCAGCAGAGTGATTTGCTTTTCTTCAACTGGCTGCAGGGTCAATATTTTAGTGGCTCTATAATAAATATTGTTTTTCAGCGCAAATCGTCTGTTTAGTAATGCACGTGTTATTTACTACTGTGACATCAAGCAAAAAATCGTCCGGAATCCTTGCCTCTGTTTATCTATAAGAATCAGCAGTTTCAGAATGGTAAGGCCATTGCAACAGCACAAAAAAAGAGGGATTTTGACCATTTTTTTTTTGGAGATGGAAGTAAAGCTAAGAGAGAAATAATACTTGAGAAGGTTATTAAGCGTTAATTATTTTGGACAGACATTAAAAATGGCAATACTCAAGCCATCCTCGTGAGGCATTTTCAATTGAAGGAGCTCTGTGGTCCACGTCTGTGTTGATGCAAGTTTGAATGAGAAAAAGCAAAAAACTCATTTAGTCCGCATTTTTATACCCATCACCAAAGGGTTTCATTTTGTGAAAACGGTGGCAAGGCCCCGAAGGAAGCTCCACAGACCTCAACAAAGTATTCTTGATCAGCATCAAATTTTAAACCGATTTAAGCGTGTCCGTCCATATGTCTTTGTAATGTTTATGGCAAACGTTCTCCTTGTCGCAAAAATGAAGCTATCGGGTTCAAATTTGGCTCGTTATTCTATTAATAGGAGAGAGTCTTTCTTTTGAAAGTTGACCTTTTCATCCAAAAATTCGCCACTTACACAAAAGTCAATTTTTCTAAAAAATCCTGTATATTTCTGTAAATATAAAAAGTATGAAAGTTATATGCGGCCGTGAACGAATCTTTTGCACCCATATCCGTTATCCTATCCTTACCGACTCTCCAAATCCTTTTATTTGATATCCACTACGTCGCGACGTCCGCAGTATTTAATTTGAAAGTAACACACTTAGCTTTTTACATTCTACTCTCTAAGTCCTCTCATTTGACATCCATATCGATGGCATTGTTAAGGAAAAATTAATTCCCCACGTCGTGGCGTCACCATAAGTAATTTACAATTAACGCTTCTTTAAGCAGACAATATGTCTTCATTTGAGAAATGTACGAAATAATTTTAAACTTTCATTCATCAGTTTGTTTCCCCAATAAAGCAGAAAAATTTATAAATTACTTATAACTTTACGCGGACATGACCAATTTTTTTCGTTCCCTTCTATCTAGCTTTCATAATTGTAGTGAGCAAAAACGTACAAGTTTTTGCTGAGAGAAACGGAGGACGTGTGCTCTGACCAATTGCGCGTTGGTCATTTTCAGTAGCAGCACGCGAGCCGAAACTTCCAATGTTTCTACCACGAAGAACATTGACAAAGCCTTGCGGGCATTAATTTTTCTTAAAGAGTCTCTGAATCTTTCTTTGTTCTTTCTACTGGTCAAAGCTTAGGGATGTACAAAAAAAATCTACACATTTCGATAGGGAATGTGTCTAAAGCTGCTGTAACAAAATCGAATGAATAAAGAAAGAGAAGTTGTAGGTGTTACGTGTGTGCCACGCCCCCAAATATCTTTTCAAGTCATTCTTGACTATTTATGTTTTAAGTTTAGGGGCTCGTCCCCATCGCATACAGAGATGCCTTACCCCTTAAATATAGAAAAATAGCCAACACTTTTTTTTTTTAAATACTTTTCTTTCCATTTATTAGTTAATTTGTTATTTTTCTTGGCTGACGATATAAGTCTTCTTATGGATACTATTTTAGATGTATTGCATTTTTGTGTGTTTGTAAAAGTTTCTTATTTGCGTCTTTTTTTTTTTTTCATTTTTTATTGTGTATGAGTATGAGTAGGGTACATGCTGTATGTTTGTTTGCATATATTTGTATTAATGTCAGATTGATTCGATTATTTAGGCTGCAAAGTTATATCCGATTTATTGAATTATTTTCTATTTATTTTATTTTTAGTAAACATTCTAAAGTAATATAATATATTATTTATTTATTTTTTGTAACATTTATTAAACTGTATGCATTTACTAAACAAAATTCATGAATGAGTGAATATGTTTATAAAAAGAGTACATATTAAATTTTGTTTGGTTTGTCTTCACTAATTTTGTTGTTGTTTTGAATGCAAAGGTACTACGAGAAAAGGGTTTCCTTTTTAATTGTACCATCTCTATGTAAGAATTTGAAATCAAAAAAAAAAAAAATTAAATGCGAAGAAATCCAAAGTGAGGATTCAGAAAGTAGTTACAAAGTAGCTTGGAAATAGTATTTGTGTAGAAAGAAAGAAAGTAGTGTAGATAAAGGGGAAATAATTGAAACCAATTCGTTTGTATTCGTTTGTATTGCACGATAAGGAAAATTTTGAAGAAGATACTCACTATACCCATCACCGAAGGGCTCTTGCGGGTTAACTTTGTCATTCGTGTTTGTGATATCCTTACAAACACATATCTAATACTTAAGGACGCTTCCTTACCACATTCCATGAGTTTGTCTGGCTATTACCTCCTGACTCTTATCGGCTTCAGAACTTCCCAATTCGCCAGAATTCCGCGAGAAAGAGTGATTTCGAAGCGCTTTTTCTAGATTCATGCTCTAGTGAAAGCTCGAACACAATCGAATCTTTTTAAACGTTTTTCTTAACGTTTTCTTCCTTCAATTTGTTTGTTTGTTACCCCGTGAAGCGGCGTTTGGTTTTCGCACTTCCAAACTCTCCTAAGTCCGCGTAGAAAGAGTCAATTCGAGTCATAGGTTCTTGATTCGTGGCCGAGTATCTTCGAATCTTTTTAAATGTTTTCTGAAGAAATTCTCCGTTTCGGAAATTCGTGTAGAAGGACCCATTTTCAATCAGTTTCTTGGTTCATGCTTCGAATGTTTTAGGATCTATAGCTGTACCATAGATCACTCAAATATTTTTTCAAACAATGTTTATAATCGAATCATGTCTAACAGCTCATGTATATTAACATATATATATATATATATATATATAAATATATATCTATCCCAGGGTAATGGGTGAACAAGACTCGCTCTAGAGCGAGTACAGATTTCTTAGTTGTTTGTCTTTTGTATTCTCTACGATTTTTACACAACATTCATTTAATTCAAAGCCTACAACAATTTTAATATAATTTTTAATTAAATATTTTAAATATATTTTTAAGCATTTAAAGCTTATAACACGATTTCATTTATTTGTTTACTTTTGTATCTTTATCATCAGTTTATTATATTTTTTACCAATTTTTTATACGGGTGGAAATAAAACGATAACAGAAATGGGGGAAAAGCTCTAATATTTTAACTTATTATGTACTCTGCGTAGGATAACTAATTGCTAACGTTTATCGTAAGACCCCTTTTTACTGTGATTCTTCATCTTGTCGTTTTGTTTCTGTTTTGTAGGTTTTTAAGATATTTTTAGATGGTTTTACTTTTTTTATAACAACAATAATATTAGATTTTATTTACAGTTTCTGGTTGTTTAAATAAACAATTCGTTTAATATTTTTTATGATTTTTAATTTAATTAAAAAAAAATGTTTCTTTTTATATCATTAAGGAATGTTTATGTTTCGCTTTATTGTATAAATTTTATTTAATTAAATTGTTGTTGCAGAATAATTTATTTGAAATATTTTTACGTTATTAAATATTCGGTTTTGTGCTTTAATTCTTTTGTTATCGTTTCTTATTTGCTTAAAATCTTATATGTATAATAAAGCGTGACTTTAATTTCGAAATCATTACTGTTTCAGTTTTACGATATAATTCCTGTTGTTGGGCAAACGCGTGACGAACAAATGTAGGAGCTCTGGTACTTTGAGTGCATCGTACTGCTCGCAACTGGGCATAATGTTGCCTTACAATTTTTGATGAACTAACGCTTTCTCAGTTCCCCCAAATACATTTGGCAGAGGCCTTAAGTTTTCCTTTTCTTTCCTTTCTATTACGGAATTTTCACATTTATTAACAATTTATCGCGCACGGCTTAACTTCCAAAGTAAAAAGCATGTAAAAGCACTATAGGAGGCACGGCCCATCATAGGACTATTCATAAAATGACTTTTCAATATAAAGTGTTATAAGGGAAGTGGTCGAAAAAGTGGCCCGATGCGAGCAATTTAGATAAATCGAAATATCTCCAAACTGACGACCTGTTGGTTGAACACAAGAAGACAACATCTATACCAAAAAGTGATTCGGTTCGTATAATAAAAGATGGATCAATTCCAAGTCCTTCTAGATGTCGCATACATCTGCGCAAACTTACTATAGCCTTGTACCACAAGTGGTGTACCGTATAAAAGTGAAGAGAGGAAGTTGTCTCACTTGGCAAATCTATTTTTAGTTCAGTTTCCTAGGTAAAGTAGAAAAATCTATTCTCTAAACAGGCTGCGACTCTCAAGAGCAAGTAAGGACTGCTTTGAGACGTTTTTGTGGTTTAATTTCGCTTTTTGTGAACTTAAAATGAACTTAGAGATCTGATGCCAAGTTTCAGTCTTCTCTGGCAGTCTGGCAGTCGATAAGATAAAATCGATTCGAATTTTCAAATTCAGATTGCCACGTTTTAAAAAGAGCAGAGCAGTGCCATACAATTGAGGATAGTAAGTTTTTTTGGTTCTTCTTTAATGGGAGCACTCAGTCGGGGGTGTGTAATACCATGATGGTCAGAAAGAAGAGGGAAAAGAGAGAGAGAATTAGTGGTTGATCGCAGCGGCTCTTCGCCGACTGAACACTCGGGGTAGTTAAGATCGATTATGACCACAAACCGCACTGGGATTTCTTAGCCCGCGACGACCGACGCCAATCTATTAACTGGCTGATCGGTACCATTTCCGCTTTGATTTGTGTGGTAAATCCCTCAATCAATGATATGAAATCATCAAAATCACATTTCCCGGCAATAGTTGCCTTGGTGATTTATGTACAACGTCCATTTTGGAACCCGATCTATCGCTTTGGACTCAGCGTATGTCTCGTCTTGCTGTTTGTATTTAATTTTAGGTGAATGCACGTTCCAAGAAAACGGAACAGCAGAACAACAGAATCTCTAACTCTTATGAGCTCTATAGGGCCTCTGAAGGGTACTTTGAGCGTTGCGAGCAGGAGTGCAAATTTGATACACTGCATCATTCGCTCGCGTAGAAGTAAAGTAAGGGCAAAGCGTACGCGTGATCCTTTTCCATTTTGCTCATCACACGTTTGCTAAAGTAATGATTAATTAATTAGTGAAATGAAATGAAATTATTTTGGCTGACGGTGTGAAAAAATTTTATAAAAAAATTATTTGATTGTTTTAAGCTCAATTATATTCTAATAATTGCTATTAATTAATATGTTTACTTTCATTTTGTGCAATTTGAAAAAATTTGTTTATCTTGTGCAAAAACTTTCTCTAAAAATTCTTTTATATATTACGTAATATAAAAAAAATACTTAAAATATTTTGTTTTAGAAAATGTTCTTCAAGTTATTTTAAGAAGAAACTTTGTATTGAAGCTACCTGCTCGCCGCTAACTAAAATTGTATTCTTATTTACTTTGAACGAATTTATGATTGTGTGACTAGACTCACTGCGCGTGTCTCATCGTTTGCTTTCAAAATATCTAAAAACTAAAATATTCATACTGCAAGTAAGTAAGTAAGTAAGTAAGTAAGTAAATAAGTCTGTTCTGTGTTGTGTGTGTCGATTGCAACAAAAATTAAAAAAGAAAACATTGACATTTTGAAATCAATGAATGGAATATTTATTTAGTCTTCTTACTTCTTGAGTTCTATTGGTTAACTTGGTTCGTGGCGGCAAGTTCGAGGCCTTGCAAAATGCCGCTATTCAAGGTGGCTAGAGGTGTGTTAGTTATGCCGTCACGCAAAGCCAATTGATAAGCTACCTCAAAGGCTTGTCCCAATGTCAATATTATCTCAGTAGCCAGATCCTGGAAGTAAAATGCAAATACAAAATGAATTCGTTTTCTCAAACTCCTCCTACTCAGCAAATTCCTTTACCCTATTCCTTACCTTATTTTCGCCATGGAAAACGTGACAGTAGTGTATATCTTGTTCCTTAGTGATGTACGCGAAGTATCTCATATCTTCAGCATCCTGGCAAGCACAATTGATGTTTTGTATCTCGTGTTCACAAATGGTATTCTAAGAGATTAATAAATCAATTATTTGTTAGATGTAATCATTGCTCTGTTTCTCTTCTTTTTTCTTCTATCATTTTTTCTATCAGTTTACAGCGTTCGTACCTTTGTATTGATATCCAAGAATTCGACGCCACGAAACGATATGGCCAGAGTTACAAGAATTCTCTTCTGATTTTGGAATGATTGATTACGGGCAGCATTAGTTTCTGGCACGGAAGACATTAACATATTGGTAGCTGTGGTCTGTTGTTCATCCTGCTTAAGTTTCTGTATTGATTTGCGTGTCGACTCTGTGCCACGCAATTCTTTCACAACCGTTGAGCCTAAATACTGTTGAAAATAATAAATGCATGTGAATGCGTTTATTATAGAGTGATGTGTGTGTGTGTGTGGATGTAAACATACATAAACTTCATATTTAATTTGTCCGTTGAGCAAAGCATTTGCTGAGTGACGCCACTTAGTTCGTAAATTATCGGGTAAATCTAACAACAATTCAGAGGGTGCCCGTATTTGTAGTGATGCCTGGTGAGGAGTTTGCTGTGCCGGCTTTTGACAGGGAGGTGGTGGAGCAGGTCTGGATAAAATGCAAAGCAATTATTTTAAAATTAGAGCAAGCATTTCCCAACACTAACCTGTTTTTGCGGTAGCCCGTCGTCGAGTGACGTTGAGCGGTATCTTTACCTTTACTAATCGTTGCTGCGTTTCCACTTAATGGAACTTTGATTAATTTGGGTTCGCGTATTTGCTTAATACAAGCCATAGATTGTAAAATACGTTTTCGATGGCCAAGTTTATTAATTTCCAAAACGGTTTGCAACTCAACATCCCAAACTCCGCTGGCGCTATCGAGAGTGTTGTATAGATGTTTACTGGAAAGTTACAGCACATCTTACCAATGGTATAAATTCACTATTTATATGTAACTTACTTGAAGGACTCTATGTACTCGGGTAGTTGAATACTCGTAAGCCATTGATTTAAAGTCGTTATGCCGAGCGATTTATTCTCTTGCTTCGCAGAGGCTTGTGCTTGAAAGTCGGCTTTCGGTAAGGTCCGTATAACTTTAAGTAACTTGTCGCCGTCGCTAGCGGTTATGTGCAATGCCTCTACATCCGCTTTTTCAAACACTCCATTCTGTGGAAGGAAGAAACTTTAGAGATCTTGACGTGACGCAACTAAATTGAAGGTACCATAAATTTGTAGTTATCGTAACCATTTTCGAAGAGTATTCTTTCCAAATGAAAAAGACCAGCTGAACGCAAACGACTTATAAGAACTTGTCTTTCGGTGGGATTTTCTAAATCGTCAAAGTCTAAATCTATGTCATTGGTGGGCGATATGTTGCTGTTCAAAATACCGCTACCGAATGATTCGATGATTTCAGAGATTTTTTTGCGTGCTTCTTCTGCGTTGAAAGGACTTAGAATACTGCTTTCGTGGGAGGTTGACGTTGTTGTCGTAGCTGTTGTTGTTGTGCTTTCTTCGTTGGAACTTTCGTTGTGATTTTGTGTATTTTGCTGCGCTTGCTCTTCGTTCGATGAACTATTCAACGAACTTTGATGACTTAGCTTATCACTTGCTTCTAAATTTGTCTCTTGAGTTTGTGCGCTATCCTTGAGTGAATCTTCCTCTTCTTGTAGAATTTTTGAAACGCTTGTTTTGTCTTCACTTGTTTCCGGACAAGTATTTTTCATGACATGGTCCTCATCGTTGTTTGCGTTATTAGTCGTTGTTTCGCGTTTGGTTGGTGATATTTTTGACGATGTTGGTAGTTGGGGGGGTTGAGCTTTAAAAAGTCTTCGTTCTGGTACTACAGGTTTTGCTGGTATGGGTGGTCTCGGCTTTTGTAGGAGCTGGTCACTTGCACAGATGCTTCGTTTTTTATGTATAGTTGCATAAACTGGTATTTGGCCTTGCGGAGGTAATTGCTGTTGCGGTCTTGACGGTGGCAGCTGAACTTGAGGTGGGCTGGTTTTTCGGGGTTTATTTACTGTAGCATAAGCTGGTTCACATCTGCGATTGTTAGCTATTGATCCTTTTATTAGGCCCGCAAAGGGCGCATCTCCTACAAACTCTTCAACATTATCTGTGGAGGCGCTGTGATCTGACGTTGACACGCTGGAACTCAGTGAGCCCGAAGAGCCTCGTATTGCCCCCGATTCTATGGTAGAATAAATGGTCGTAGAATTTGAAATAGCATTTAATTTGGTAGGCGACTGTACATATGCATAGTCATAATTTGAGCTATTGGATAAATTCGCATGCCTCAATGGTGAAGTGCCCATATCAATCATTTGTTGTTGTTGTTTTTGCAACTGTATTAAAGCCGAGCGCCGCTTGTATTCCTGACTAAGAGGTCGTATGCGTTCGTGTATTGTTTTCTCCGCTTGACTAGATGATGGCGGGGGATGATCGGGCGTCGGTGGCTGTTTATAGTTTGTAGGACTCTGCGGTAGTAGATTGCGAGGATCGGATTGTTCTTGATCCCCCGTTGAAAGAGAACTGAAAGGAAAAATAAATTTTTTGAGTGACCATCTCACCATTGATTTTTAGCAATGTCTTACTAGCTGTTACGATTCCTTTTCAGTTTTCGATTTGGGTTATAGGATTTGAGCGCTAAGGAACTGTCAGCATTGGCGGTGTCCTTAATATCGTTAACGTTTCTCGGAGCTGGTTTCGGTCTCTTCATTGAATTGGTCATTTCCTCGTGGGAATTTGGCACTAAATTTTCTCTATTATCTTCATCATGATGTCGTTTCTCTAACATATCCGCTACAATTTGCACAAACATTAAGTTTAGCCTTTTCCTTAAACTTAAAGAGGCACGGACTTACTACTTGAGCTTAATGAGATTCCTGCTCCTGAGCGTGTAGTCTCCCGGGCACTGATAAACAGACGACTTCCTCTTTGGCGATCGCTAAGTTGCGATTCGTCAAAGCTCGTTCCACCCACGCTACTGGGGCTTTGGTAAGAGTATGGACTGTCGTTTGAGGGACTACGCGTCTGCCGACGTCCAAATGTTGATTGCTGTTGATGATTTGGTGATGTATAGCTGAATGTTTGTCCCGTGTGAGTCGGTGAAACTGAAAGATTGCGTCGGGGTGGTTTTTTAGGTGGCGCAGCGGGACCAAAGCTGCTTAATATGGGCGCGTTACCAATGAAGCTGCTGACCCCCCCCTATAAAGAAATGTTGTAAGAAAGAAAAATGTATTGAAAAACTATTCACATACCTGTTGAACATCTAGACCTTGGCGATATCGAAGCTGGCTCAAAACTACTCATCGATGATGACGGACTAACAGCTATATCACTGCAAAGAAAAGCGAGTTATTTCGTTACAGGTGTGTTAAGCATACGCAACTTACTGATGCGATGCATTTGAATGGCTTCTAATTGGTGAGTTTGTAATTTCATGATATAAACGATTTCCACCACTTGAATCGTCTAAATGTAAACCACTGTCCAGTGACTTACCGCCGCCATTGAACGTATTGCCAGAGCTGAACCTTTGTTTGCCATTATATGAGGATTGTTGCATGGAATGAGAATGATTTAATAAATGATTATTCGAATTGAAATGATAATAGTTGTTGTGTTGTTGCCTCTGATAATGACTGCTGGAATTATGATTACGTTTTGTTGACTGATTGGGTTGTTGTTGATGACGATAAATTACGTCTTCGCCATCATCAGTGTCCATTTGATTACGGAAATCTAGAAAAGCAGTCCTATTAGAATGCATCTGGCGAACTCTAAGAAATTTGGCTAAAGACTTACTATTTATAACATCAATAATATGCTTAGTGACATGTGCCGGAAACTCCTTAAGTATGTCTAAGACGGTTCGTTCTTCTGCATCTGTAGCATTGAGGTCAATTCCAGCTTTAAGTAGTGTTTTCACCACAGACTCCTTGCCGCATAAGGCCGCTTCATGCAAAGCAGAACCGGAAGGTGTTAATAAATTGACACTAACTCCGGCTGCTACCAAAACTTCCACTACTGGTTTGTGGCCATTGCGACTGGCCAGGTGCAAGCACGTGTGAGGAAATATGCAGCGTGTGGGCGTAGCCGGCGATGACAGTTGTGATGGTGAAGAAGGTGAAGGTGTAGATATCGAACCTGAATGAGGCAATGGTGAAGAATGCCGAGATTTATTATTCGATTGACATTCTAAACTGGAACGACTGTAGGGGGCTATTAATTCGGGATGAGCTCGTATTAACATTTGTACTGCCTGTAATCTTCCATATTGACAAGCTAAATCCAGCGGCGTTTCACCTCGTGTATTTCGCATATTAGGATCTGCGTCGTGACTTAGAAGTATTGACAAAGCGCCGGTGTGGCCATGTTGCGCGGCGCAGTGTAAGGGTGTTTCTTTTTCTATGGTCTGCAAATTAGGATTTGCTGGTCGATACGGGTGACCCAATAACATTTTTACGATTTCATCTTCACCTGCCCAGGCGGCCAAATGAAGAGGTGACGAGCCCCTCATATCGGGCAAATTAGGTGAAGCTTCATGAGCCAATAGTAATTTTACTATATCAACATGACCATTAAGACAGGCATGATGAAGAGCTGAGTAGCCACCATTATCCTGACAGTTTACGCCAGTACCTCTCCGTAGACTAGCCAGAGGACCAGCCCGTTTCGCCTTCTGATTAAGTACTTTTTCTATAAAGTCAATATTTCCATTGCGGGCAGCTTCCAAAAAATCTTGATCCTTTCCCATGCTTGACCTCGGCTAGAAATGCGATGATTGTTGAATGTTTACTATATCGGCATATAATGCGTCGCTTCCTGCGGCTAATGGCGGTGCTTGGAATGTGATGCGAACAGTTTTATACAATCAAATGGCATCTGAAATGAACTACGAGAAATGATAAGAATTTTTACTCTCTACCAAATATAAAAACTATTCTATATTCTTCTTCTTCTTCGGCTATTCATCAAATCAACAATCAAAGATTCGCTGTGATGTGTGAAAAAGGCCCGCTGTGAACACGAACTTCGTTGGTTGGACCTTGACAAGGTTAGGGTTAGTTTTCGTATATATATGTTTTTATTTGTTTATATTATTATTTCTTTGTAGTTGGTAATGAAACTAAATTTAATTAATGTTCTGTTAATTTTTGCGTGTTATACGTTCTCCACATATTTTTTTTTTTTTTCATTTTTTTATTAATTTTTACATGTTGTTCTATATTTGCTTTGCTGTTGTTTTTATTTTTACTTTTATGAAGGCTTTCAGTTTTTTTTCAGTTTTTGATCCAAAGTTTCTATTTAAAAATGTTAAAAGCCAAAGGATCAGTAAATTATTCCCATAATGTCAAAACCTTCAAAAAAATAAATAAATAAATAAATAAATAAATAAATTAAAAAATGAACATAGATAAGCCAAGTAGCGCAATCAAAGTGCTGTTTTTATATATTTGGATTGTAAGATATCACTGGATATCTCCAAACCCATAAAAATAATGTGCCATTAAGTCTTTACCTGAATATCCAAATTAGCTGGCAATATACGAAAACAAAGCTATAATTATAAAACAGACCTTTGGCGGCAACTGCAACAATATCAACAACAACTATTGCTAATTGCTATAAACCTGAATGCGTTTGATTACAACGTTAAGCATTCACGTAATTATAATGAAAGGCAATAATAAAAAACCTTAACCGCAACAGATATCAGTTAAACGTATAGACATTGACACACAGCAGGAGTGTAGAATAAGTGTACGTATAAACCAAAAAAAAAACACAAAAAAAGTTCATGTGAGCACACGATGAACTTAACAAAGGTAGGTTATGTCCTAGGGAAGAAAAGAGAGAATAAACAAGAAGCTCATCACAAATACTCCAGAGTTTTATGCGCAGAATTACTACTAAGCTAAAAATGGCCGGTGGTATTGTTGGCTGATCTGGGAAACAGGATAAAACGCGACATGTGAACACATATGTAAAAAGAGGAGACAACTCCCAAAAAGTTGCATATCTCTATACACATCCCTATCACTTAAATATGTTGCCCATGTTGTGCCATAACTAAACGTTTATGTATACGTGTTCTATAGATACTATGCAAACAGTAGTAAAGTGATGAGTTTTCAGAAAGCAGAAATAAAAAAAAAAAGGCAGAAAATGTGTTTAGTCTGTGGCGTCATAAAATCTATAAAGATAGGGAAAAAAAGAGGACGGAATAGCTGAAGATAGTGTTTACAAAAAATTAAGCAGAAGTGGAGAGACATCAAAAGTAACGGGCACTTAGCCAAGTCATAGATTAGAAAATATGGGCAGCCATTGCTTGGATTGGGTTACACACGCAATAATTGAGATGAGAAAAACAATTTTGGAATAAAAATGTTCACACAAACACACAAACATCAACAGATGCACAATCAAGTGTGACGAGAATGTTAAGCTTTGCATACATGAAACTTAAAACTTATACAAACTCGCACATAGATAACCGAGTACACACTTGGAGACAGCAATTTAGGTCAAAGGATATTGACCGAGACAAATGGCCGATTATGAATTATAAAACAAATAAATGAATTATGTGGAAAATGATGCTGTTTAAGTGAACAATGCGGGCCCTCAATACACGCGTACAGCAGCACGACGGTATCATAATATCGACAAAATTTTCTTGCTTTTGCAAATGCAATTTTTGAATGTTTAATGCTGCTTTTTAAGTTTTTCTTCTATAGGTTGGGTTTTTTTTCTTCTTTAACCTTTTCAAGTACTGCACGTAAAAGGCGTGTACCCTCGTTTTGCACATTTCACTTTTTATTCTTATCCTATAATGCATTCATATAGAAACATTTTCTTGTACAATCTTTTTCTTTATATTTACCTAAGCTTCGATTCACTTTGTTATTCTTATTTAAAGCATTTTTCACTCTTTTTTTTTCTCTCTAATTCTATTACGATAACTTTGAAATTTTCATTTTCCGTTTGTAGATTAACTACTTTTCATGCCGTTTAATTGCACAAAAAAAAAGAAGAAAAACAATAAAAAATAAAATTTCATTTAATTAAAATTCTTGCATTTTGTGCGTTCTCTAATTGTGTGTGTTGTATTTGGTTCCGTACTTGCAATTCTATTTAAAATTCTTTATATGATTTTCGTAGATACTCAGTTAGCGAGTTTCGTTGCTCTCTAACAGTAGCAATTGGACTCGGACATGTGCGTTTCGCTGTATGTGTCATTAAAATTCCACTGTGCGCCCGTCATTTGTCTTACACCACCCGTTTTGTTATTCTGTCCATAAACGCGTCGCTTGTATTTTTATGAGAGTCGTTTCCACCATTTACGGGAGCACATGTGAAATTCATTTACACCAACGCCAGCTTAATGCTACTGTGCTTTCACTCTTGCTGAGTATACTTTTCATGTTAAACAATAGAAGTAGAATTTCTCATAGAATTGAGAATTGCGAGAGAGGATACTTTTGAACTTTCCTGATGCCGACTGCAAATTGAAAAAGAGCAAGAGAAAGTAAAATGTTTCTTCAGAAAGAGGGAAAGTTTTTCATGCTGTGAAATCTATTTAGCAGCAGTTGTAACTCGCAAACTTATTTCTTCGGGAAAGTTTCCAAATCTGAGAGGTTTACCGGCATAAGCCAATCTGTTTAAGGAATCCTCACATTCCCCATTATTTGAGGCCAGTATTTTTTAAATTAGCTTTGATTTCGGAGTCAAATTCGAAATGCTTTACAATGTGAAGTTGTGGTAAAGTTTTTCTGTAGATCCCATTGTAACACGGTAGGAATTTAACTTAACTTGTGCTTCTCTCAAAAATAATTATTTACTACAAGGATGTATATGTGCTATGTAAGCTGTAAGCTCTGTAAGCACGGAACTCGTCAAAGCAGTCGTGATGAGCACAATAACACTCAAAGCACAACACATTGATCAAGTTTATCATAACAAATGTAATATATCCGAAAACAAATAAGATTATTATAGACTTACAAGGGCAGCTATTAGATACCCTACAACAGTTCGCTTCCTAACGTTATTCACCTATTTTGGTAATAATGTAGCAAAAATTACCCATTATTTTCATGCAAAGGCATACTTTTCGTGAAAACCCGCATATCGGAAGACCTTTGGTGCTACTCAAAAAATAGATGTCAGTGGTCCAAATTCGGTAAGATTGATTACTATGTTAATTCACTATTGTGAACTAATTTTCACGTTGAAATATTAAAAATTATACTTTTTTACTAGATAAAGATTCAGTTTCCGTAGGAACGGCTATGCGAGAGGGGGTTGGAAAATTGGCTCAGCCTGTCCAAAGTTGCAATTTTCTTCAAAATGGGGCGTCATATGGGAAGGGGCGAAAAACTGAACTGATCCAAAACATTTATGACCATTTACAACCGATGGCTAGATTCACATAACACATATAACATATATGCTTGTTATATATTACGTACTCGCGGAACATCAAGAACCATAAAAAGTGTGGACTTTGTACCTAAAAGTTTAAAGCAAAAATATTTAAGCCATAATTTGATTTTCCTGGTTTCGGTGCACACTCTTATGCTGCAGTGGTATTCACCGGTGTGTTTCTTATTGATCCAGTGGTAGATTTAAATTACTTAAAAGTTTGAGGAGTGACGTTAGCTAGAGATTGCGATCGACAATCGAAAGAACGGATAACTAACCATTTCATTGCTAAAGCCCCTTAAAACGAGTAATCCCCAAAAGGAAGGGAAGTGCCCATAGAATATTGTAAATTGGCCAAGTGATTATTGAAGGATTTCTCTACACAATTTCTATATCCGATTGTGATCGTTCTGCATTCATTGCATTCTGAATATTTCACATTTTCATTAAAATAAAGCAATACATATATTAAAACGAAGTTTACCTCGCATTCCCTATGCGCTAACGTTCTATAAGAAAGTTTTTGACGCTTTTTATTGTTACTTATGCAATTTTCTCCCATCTTCATACAGCAGCTTGAGCTCTCAACAAATTTCCGCTTTTCTAAGATACGGTCCGTATCACTTTGCCATACATGTGCGCACGTCGTGAGAGTTTTTGCAAAAATTTCTCTTCTGTGACAATTCTCCATTTGTTGCTTTCTCTCGCCTGTCTTTCTCTCTTTCAAACATATGATAATAGTATTTTTCTGTTTTTTATTTTTTTTTAATGAACACAGCTTTTGAATTTGGCCACGTTTCACCTTCAGATTTGAGTTTAGAGAAAATTTTTCATTTTGCAAAAGCTCTCTTGAAAAAAAAATTCTTTTAAGATTTTCACAGAGAGATTAAAAGTTTATAACAAATTTATTGAAATAGTTCGCTCGAAGAGATAAAAATCGTTTTATGATTTATTGTTTATTAAATTTCATAATTTAACAAATAGTTTGTTTAACAAATATTTTGTTACTTGCTGCTGGTGTAACCGTTAAATGGTAATTGTTTCTATCAACAGTCATAAGCTATACAAAAATTTGCACCCTTTAAGCGTTAAGCAAAGTCTTTGCACACACAACGTACACATATAGTACACATAATAGTACGCTATGGCATAGTACACAACAAGAAATTGGACGGTAAAACAATTAAAATGTTGCGAATTCTCTTTTTGGAAAAACTTCTAAATACCTCCTACTTAACGATTTGCGGTAAAAATGTTTATGCAAATTGCAAAAAGTAAAAAAATGGCACATGCTGTGAGTTTAGAAAAATGACAATGAATGGCACCCAACAGTGAGAAAAAAATTTCATTGAACATTAATCAATCAATCGAAGCCGAAATACCTCTACGGCTCTAAGGCACAACCATTGGGTTGCCTTTAAATCTATGCCACACTGCATTAAAGTCGCATAGTGGAAGGTAGCGGTTTTTAAAGGCTTATAATACTTTATAATAGAGACAAGAATAACAAATAAAAAATCAGCTTTTCTTGCCGGCAGTTTTAAATTGTGTGCGCGCTAACATTAACATAGATTCGTTATTTCGCTTTCAGCTTCCAATAGAAATTATACGTTGGCGTAGTTCTTCAGCACATGTATACGAATGTCATTGTGTGATAGATGGATTTTCGGGTTAGACTTTTAAACAATTACACAATGACCAGCAACTGTTTGAAGTTCAGTGCTTGAATATGAAAGAATCAATGCACAGTGTCTTTGATTCGTGTAAAAGAAGAGAGGAAATTATGTCTGAAAATCACTTTTTCTTTTTTTCTATACCCACCACTGTGAGATGGGGGTACACTCATTTTATTTTCTTCCATAATGTATGTAGCACTCAAAAGGCTGCCTCTGAGACCCTGCAAAGTACATATATTCTTGATCAGCACAAAATTCTGAGTTGATTTCGCCATGTGACTGGGTGGTCTCCTGGTCGCAAAAATGAAGATATCGACTTCATATTTGGTGGAAACATTGGAAGATTCTGCCCGCAGATTGCCATTGAAAATTGGCCAAGGCGGTCGGAGCGGAAGCGCTCAGTGGAGTGTAAAATGTACGATCATTCATTTTTTTAAACAAAAATTTTTGGGTTTTTCCTTGTTACTCGGAAATTATAAAAGCAAAAAAAAAAAACGTCTCGTCGGGTAATCTTAGCCACCTTGTTCTCGTTATCACAACAGAACAATAGAAAAGATTATATATCATCCATTCCTAGCTCCATCAGTCGTTAGTTATTGACTTCATCACTTAATCTAACATATATCTCGTCCTACGAACTTATTGAGTGAGGTGTTACCTATCCCTAATCTGCCCGTCTCTTTCTCTGTCCTCTCATTTTCTTTGGCATTATTAAAAAATGTTATTTTAATTGGTTTTTTAAGTACTTTAACACTGTACTGTATTGCAAATTTCCAACTCGGTACATGTGTACTTAACTACTCTGGTAAAAATTTATCAGCGAAAAAGATTAAGAATGCGCAGTCTAAAGAATAGTCTAAAGATTCTTTTGATAATTCTTATGGTTTCTCTTTGCTAAAACGCAAATATCATGTTTTTCTGGAGTATTTCTTTGAGTGTTTTTGCAATGCAATAAATGAAATTAATTGAAAATGTGTTTGGTCAGCTTGAAATTGAAACCGTTTTCTTTAAGGATTTCAATTGTCATTGATATGAGTGGCTTTGGCATAGCGGTGCCACCTACCAAGGCAATGTTTAACTTAAAGTTAAAAAAATAAATAAATATATAAAAATAAAGTTAAATTACTCCTAAAACAAAAAAAAAAAAAATCTGGGAGTGACTTAAAACCGCACAATTCATTAACAAGTGACTCATTCAAAAACGCAAGCAGCAACCAAAGTAGTAGTCATGCCATATAAAACATGCGCTCGTATAAAGACCTTATGTTTTATGAATTTTTGTCAAGCATGCACAACACAATTCTTGTCACATTTACTTAAGACTCAAATGAAATATCAATTTTTTATGCGCTTTAAGTAAAATCACAAAAGTAGTGGTATAAATTTCAGGTGGAGGAGAATAGTTAATGGGATTTTGTTATTGTTTTTTTTGAATCTAAATACTTATGTCTGTCACTTTGCTTGTTATATGATTTGTTGTTTTGGTAATCAGTCATAAATTAGTTTCATGCGATATAATTTTTTCCTTAGATTTTCTTAACAATTTTTGAATAGTTTTGTCATATGCTAACGAATTAATGCCTTCGCCTTCTCATATCTTGTTGTTCTGTCCTGATGTCTCACGTGCATGTGAGTTAATAATGTCTTTCTATCTTTGTTAATTTGTCAAATAGCAATTTTGCATTAATTTCAACACACGAGCCAATCAGCAATTTTTTATATACAACAACAACAGTAGCAACAACAATCATTTAATTCTTGATTCAATTCTTTATACGCTCGTGCAATTATTTCTTGACTTTATTTAATTTGGTTTAATTTTTTTTCTTTCCCTCTTAACTCACAATTGTTACCGATTATTCATTTGTTAATCAAAGCGTGGGAATTAACAAATGATATAACAACAGAGCAATGATACTTGGATAATTGCTTTTGATAAATACGATCCGAAAATTTTTGCGATTTTTTTAAACACTTAAAAAGCGAAAATTGATCGAAACAAGTAAAGTTGCATGCGGGCCAGGGCAAATTGAAACACTCAATACACTAAACAGGTTTTTTCGTGTTCTTCCTAAGATGCCAGCATGTCAAACCTAACCATTTCTTCTCTGATCTTTCGAATGAAATATTCTGACGATGTCTGCCATAGAGGAGTGATAATTTTCGAGATTTTCTTTATCTATATCAATTCCGCTTTGGATCGGTTGTCTTCCCTTCTGGTTTCATCTTGTTTTCCAAGGCGAAAATAAGCAGAGCAAGGAGGAGAATACTGAAGAATTTTAAATAATCAATCGGGTTCCAAAGGCGCTCTTACTAAATATATACCCAGTTCTACATAGAAGATACATTCCTTAGAAAGCAGTGTAAAAAAATGACGCCAAACTGTACGCGAAATATGGCAAATTTGGGGGTACACTCTAACACAGAAAGAGTTCATAGAATTCGGATAGAATTCACCAAGTCACTAACTCATACGTAAGCATAAACTGACCGACTTTTGATCACGGTATTCCCCGAACTGTATTTTGTTGCCGTATACGTAAGTAATTAAAAAAACATTTTTTATTGGGACTCGTGCTAAAACAAGAATTCATATAATTCGTGTGTGTTATTGTTGGCGAACCATGTTATTTTAAAATCGGGTGAAAAAAGCGTGTGTGGAAAGAGAGTTGGTTCTTTATATGTAAGGCACCAATCAATAGGTTCATGGGATGACACATAGAACTCGCTTCTATTACCGCTATTTTTGTTTTTGTAAAATTATGGAAAAACAATGAAATTGCGAGAAATCGGAAATTCGCGAATAGCACTCTGCAAACTTATGTATTGGGTATCATTCCCTCGTGTCCTCTTTGGTTTATCAAAGAGCAACGCGACTACATAACTACAGTGACAACTTTCGAGTTTTATGAAAACATTTGCTTGCAAGCTTCTGCGCAAAAGCGCATACCATGTGAATACAACTGTTCGGGAAAAGCATTCGTACGGTTTTTTCCCGTCGAGGGTGGTGCAATTTAAACTAGATATATACTATAAAAAGTTTATTCCTTTCGCTAATAAAATTATTGTGGGCTAGTTTTTAGGTGGGAACACAACAACTAAAGAAAGCAAAATTGCTTTTCGGGTAAACCTAGAGTACATGCAGTTTGTGCATAGAACCACGGTTGGTATAATTCGTATGTAACAAAGTCATCCACGCCCAGAGGGGCATTTCATTCCCTACCAAAATATTTAGATGAGATCGTTGCAGATCTTCGATATATTTTAGAAATCGATTGAATCCCTTTAAGTTTTCGGCGTATTCTAGAATAATTTCCTTTTTAAGTTCACAGGAAAACTGAAATATGCTCGATTATAAAAATCTGGAATCGCAGTATGCAAGTCTACAAATACCTAACTATACAGTGTTTTACATAAAGTGTTAGCATTTTCTATAAAATTATTGGACCAACAAAGCAAGATAATACGATTGTTGTAACTGTTTAGGTAAAACACTTTAAAAACGTTTGGAAACAGAAAGACACACAAACGTATTGGTGAAGTGAGGCGAATGCGCTCTCATTCATGGATAAAATAGAGGATACTTGTATTAATTGATTGTACTCTAAGTTGTGCAGACAGGCCTCTGCAACAGAGACGACCCATGAACAACTTCATAACTAAAGAATTTTATTTCACTTAACTTACTCCAATGCTCGTACTGTTGGCGAAATTTATGTGACTATGTTTCTAAAGTGTAAATACATTTTTTTCAGTCTGTATGCCCAGCCGCTGCTGTAAGAGCGCATGCTTATGCTTAGAGCGTCTAAGAAAACAAAAGATTCGGTCTAAGCTGACATTAATTTCTTCTGGTTTCTGTTAGTTCTTGTTGCAATCAAAGTTCTTGGTAGCGGAGAATTGAATTGCGACTTCAACTTGAACTTGATTCACAGTCAATGTTAAATTATTTAAAACATTTAACAATGATACATGTATCAAAACTTGCGTGAAATTGTGTGTGTTGTCGTATTGTGTAGTTGTTGTTGTTTAATTTTAATTCTATACCGTGAACAAAAGTATCTGTTTATAAAAACACAAAGCAATCTGCTTTTCCACAATACAATGGCAATAAGATACTGCACTCAACCCGTTTGCGTTCTTAATGGTAAGTGTAAACAATGGAAGAACAGAAAGAAATAAAAAAATAAATAAATAAAAATGAAATACTAATGCAAGCCGGTCTAGACATAGTGATTCACTAATCGTTGACCGTCAGTTAGACAGACAGTCAGTCAAAGAGTTACTTACTGTTATTGTATATTAGACGACAAACACTTGTTGCATATTCGTCCGGTGGCTTCTCGATATTGCAATACAGATTTTCATAGTATGTATAAAGTCACCATCATTATCATTGCGAAGACACCGTCATAATTATCGGTCGCTGTCTTCGTCGTCACCATCATCACCCAATCTTGCCAGAGTAATTTCTATTATTTGTGCAGTCTTCGTTCTCGTGGCCAAGTTGTCGTACTTTCAAAGTTGTCATAAGCGACACAAGCAATAAAGCCTTTACTCTCTGCCAAGATTTGTGTATTCAGAGGTAATAGACGGTGTGCAAATACGAGCACAAATGTTAAAGCCACGAAGCCAAGAGTTGCTGCTGTTGTCGCTGCAGCTGCTGCTGTTGGTGCTATTGCTGCCGCTATTGTTGCCGTTAATAACAATTTTTATTGTGTGAGAACGTAGAATTAATATTACCCTCATAAAGTAGACAGCGTTTATACTCGATGTTACTTACCCTCTTTCGGTTTCTTTCCTCTCCATCATTAATCTCATTCATACTACTACCGTCTGTGCTGAACATATGTTCAGTCGATTATTATTTTGTTGGTTTATGCTCCTCTACAATGTTTTTACTGCTTATGCTTATCATACATACCGTTTGTTGTTTGCAGCACGCGGGGTTTCTGTGTTTAAGTTTGTGCGCGCCAGCAAGTATAAGTTTGTTTGGCTTCTAGCTAAAGGTATTTCATTTGTTGTAATTATAATTTTCATAAATCTTCATCACATTTAATTGCCTTTGATAAGCGTGGAACTCATATATACATATACATATACATATACATATACATATACATATACATATAAGTATATATGCAGCTTGTAGATTCTTAATTGAACCGCAAAGAAATTTAACGATTTTTATTTTGCTGTTGTGTGTTCTTGTCTTTCTTTTCAGATTGTGTTTGCTGTTGTTTTTTTTTCCTGCAATACCGCAATGTTCTCTTCGTCATGTTCTTCGCTAAGGGAAGATCATTGAGTGATGTTGTTTGACGGTCACGAGTAAACTTGATTGACTCAATTTGAAGTGATTTCATTGTCTTTTAAGTAATAGGAGCAAAATACACGTTTGCTATTTGCTTGAGTTAAGGAGCGCAAATCTTGCAAAAATACTTCCTGGTTATTATTGATAGACTATAGATAGATTGAAGGCTTTACATGCTGCGCAAATGTGGGAAATATAATAAAAGTAAACAAAGTTGATGGATTAGTTTTGAAAGATTACTCAAATCACTTAATAAGTAAGTCATTCGGTTAATCTGATGAGGCAGTAAGCTCCGCTAGCCAAACGTTTTGGAATTAAAATTCTATTCGATAGATTTCTTAAATCCATCGATCGGTACTGAAGGCTACCATGCGATTGTGATCGCATCTAGTAAATGAATCAAATTTTGATGAGGGATGTTAGTTAACAATTTTACCCGGTTGCCTAATTTGGAAAATGCAATTAATTGCAATTATTTCAGGGAATCGTCATTCCTTGTATACTATTGCTCGGTTGAAGCGCCGATTGAAGGTTTCTTTCTCGTCAAATCGGTAAACTCAGTGGATGATGTAGCGTTAGATATTCCAGCAACTCTTTAAAGATCATTCTAAAGAAATGTTGCATTATCAGATCATCAGTCATTCACTCAACCAACGAATCAATCAATCAATCCATCCAGGTTGCATTTTTCACAACTTATTGCTTTGAAACAAATATTCCTCTGGAAAATTCAAAGTATATATTAAAAGCATAACATGCATTGTTGCTCTTCGATACAGTCAGTATAAAGGTATACACACACACACACATACACACACACACTTACGTGATCCTGTGTCATCCAACGTGATTTTTGTAATTGTCAGGAAATGTTCAAAATACGGCATGATTTTTATATCAAGTGCAATGATTATCACTTTATTTGTTATAGTTGGATATTTTTTTCTCAGTCTCAGTCTCAGTCACAGTCTCAATCTCAGCCTTACTCTCATTCTTCCCTGTTGTTCTTTATTCTGCTTTGTTCTGACTGCAACGAACTTTGCAATCAATGCAGGCAGGCCCAAAGACAGATGGATACATACTTGCACTTACCTAAATAGAGGTAATCATATCAGTATCACCTTAAATTGGTTACACCCCAAATATTGTTCGATTGTTCGTTTGGGATGGGTAACAGCTGAGGACGGCTGGCCGACTGGTTGACTGCTTAACTAACTGTATCTATGGCTCGTTTTTCGCTTATTTGTGTACTAGTTTATTTGTTTGTTTGTTTGCGTATGTGTGTGTGTGTGTCTGTGTTTAGCTCTGGCTGTCAGCCGATCTTATTTCTTCTTTTTTGACCAAACCTATCTACCTGTTCAATTGACATTTCAATGCATTTATGATTTTTATCTGCAAATTGTATTAAGAAAACACACACACACACACACACACACACACTAACGAAGATACGAATCCCAAACAAAGAGTTTGAGTTTGTCGAACTACTATTGTCAATCGATGGCGGCTTATATGCTGGCTTGTTGTTGTTGTTCTTGTTGTTGCTGCCCATGCTCATGCTGTTGGTGCTGCTGCTGCTGCTGCTGCCTTAAAATGCACTGATTTAGATAAATTGTGCACGATTTTACGTGCAGTCTTCTTCTTCTGCTAAGTTTCTTTCTTTTCATTTGCTCTTGATATCTGCTTGTTTGTTTGTTTATAAGTCTGTTTGTCTGTTTGTCTAAAGCTGATGCAGTTTAGTTTGCTTTAAAATGCTTTTCCATACAAAACAACAATGTACGAATTTGATTGTTTATGGTGTTTTATCGATCTAACTGTAAACACACACTTGAAGGTTTTTCATTTGTTGATTTCGTCTCATTTTTTATGGATATGCACATAATCGTTCGTTTATTCGTCTGCCGGTGGTTTTAACAGGTAGGGTAGGGAGAACAACATGTTTTTCCCTCCGTACGTGCGTGTATGTTTGTGCATAATTTTGATGAGACGACAACGAACGGCGAAGACGATGACGATGACGATGACGATGACGATGACGGTGATGACGACGATGACTACAATGATGTGATGATGCTGATGCTGTTGTCGCTGTCCAATATGCCACATATTGTTTGATCTATGGTTGTTTGTCAAATTCATTTACGTCTGATTTATTTATCATTTTATGTTTGGCACATTATTGATTTGATTATGTCATTACGTTGATAAATGATTTAATGATGTTATTTCAATGTTCACTTAAGGGTACTGCATGACCGAGAGATTTATGCATGCACGGGAAATAAAGGAATTAAATTAATTTAAATGCATATCAGATACATATTATGTTTTCCACTAATGAGCTCCGATTGCATTTACTTTATATTTGTATTGTATCTGGGGAGAAAGATTACTGCATTAAATTATCTTAATTGGTTCATTAGATATTTAATTAAAACTAAAATCTTAAGAGGTTTTCTTTTCTTTTTTTGCTCCTATCAATGCATACATTTGACCATATTTGGTACGATAAAGAAACATAAATAAAAACAACTTTAGGTGAAAGTTCTTATGGTAGTATATCCTTTAAAGCAGTTGCATGGTTTGTTCACTTAAAATGTACAACGACTTTTTCTTGGATTAAACAAAACTTGAGCCGTTAGTATGTGGTCTGGTTATCTAAGTCTGGAGCTTAAGATAAAGAAGAGAACAGAAATTTCATCTTTGTTCTTTATATATAGAACCAAAGGCTGTATTGCGAAAAAACAAGTGAGTCGTTAAATCTTATTTCCTTCAACTGTTTATAAGTCGTTAAGTTTTCCGAAACTTATACATTCAATAAAAAAGTCGATCAAGCTATGTCCGTCTATTTATCTGCCCATCTGTTGCGATAATAATTATGCTTGCAAGACTTAGTGCACGTTATTAGAGCATTGCTTAATTTTTTTCTTAGTTCTTGATCAACTGAGGCGAGGACGAAGAGAATCAGGGCTCGATAATCTCGACGTAAAGAAAGATTACAAATACACAGTCACGGCTTTTGAAAATGTTCTTTTTTCAGTTAGAAACTTGGCAACAATATGCTTGACTTCATGGAAGACTTTTCCAATGGAAAACAAATGTTGTTTTTTGTAAGTGAGATATGGTCGGCAGTTCTTCGCAGAACATATCTTCGAGCATATTCTTTGTTTGTTATTTGCTTCTTAACGAAAAACGGAAACAATACT
This sequence comes from Glossina morsitans morsitans, assembly GCA_001077435.1. Lineage (NCBI taxonomy): Eukaryota > Metazoa > Arthropoda > Insecta > Diptera > Glossinidae > Glossina > Glossina morsitans. Next base: position 45,729 of record CCAG010003321.1, read on the forward strand.
AAATGCAAAATACAGAAACAACCAATAATCAAAAAAGGGTTCAGATAATCTCTTTACCATTGAAGCTATTTCTTCTTCTACTAAAACAAGATCTTTTCATCTACCTGACCCGATAGGTTATAAAAACATTGTTTCCTGAAATGATCCCATGATCACTTTGTTCTCTTTGCCAAAGCAACGGGCTCTGTTCGCTTGTATGTTGTACAAATAGTAAGCACAAGCCGCGTTCCTACCAATCGTACCAATCGAACGAAAAGTAAAATCCGATTGAAGGCTTTGAGTTGGTTTAGACGTCTTCGCGGTCTCAAACTTACTCTTAACTCGAAAATATCCGGTAGGTTCATATTGCTTTGAGTAAAGCGCCTAGGCCGGGCATCAAGCACATTAAAGAGTACCTGAAAGTACCTGGAAAAAAATTTGAAAACATCGAAAAATTTCTAAAAAGTCATATGAACTTGAACGCTGATGTTGGTGTGAGAGTTTCTTCGAGTATGTTTAACTTTAATTTGCCTTTTGTTTGCAAATGTTTTAAAATGTCTTATCCATCCATTAGGGTAGATTACTAGATGGAAAATTTGAACTTTTTAAACCATAAAATTGAAAATAAAAGAAAAATTTTCTTTATTTGTTTTATAGAAATGTTCGTTTTTTTATTTGTTTATTAATTTTTATGCATAAAAGTTATGCAAATGTGCATGATTTTGGGTTTAATGTCTTCATTTATCAAAGCGAATTAAGAGATAAACTAAAGTGTAGCAGAATTGTTAGCTCAGCTTAGGCTAAGAATAAGGTTGGGTAAGTGCATTGCTTTCGGATATTTTAGGTAAAAATCTATGTTTTTTTTGCATGTAACTAAGTGTTGGCTTCTAAGACTGTGCACAATTTTTCGTTATACGTTATTGTATTTCTTTTTACGAGGAGTGTCATGATTGGTGTGCTGCAAACATAGATACACACACCTTTATAATGCCTTAACTATATAAAAATTTTTATTAAACCGTTTTATATGCGGTTTACGATTAAAGCGGTTTGTTTGTCTTTCAAGTTTATTTCGTTATATTTCTTTTCTTTTTTTTTTACTTTTTTTCTTCACTGATATCGTATTGTCTGGGTTGTGGATTTGTGTGCCTGCCATATATAAAATTGTGAAATTAATACGAACAACATGTTGTCATTTTGCTCTTACGGTTTTCCTTTTGCACTAAATTTTCTTTTTTATACATAAGCATATATATATATATGTATGTGTATAAATGTATATATATATATTTATATATACACATACATATATATGTATATTGTTTATTACAGGTGACAATTATTTATGGTAATGAAGTTCCGATGTTAAAAATAACTCTTGTGCTTTTTGGAGGTTTTTGACATCTGACAACTTTTTTTTGTTTTTAAAGTTAAAAGGAAAAATAAATATGGTATTTAAAATGAATGAGACACATGTGTACATAGCTTGAGTCGAACTTTCAGTGACTATTATTTAGTGGGAACAACAGTAAATATTCATTTATAAATAATTATTTATGTTCAGAGTTGCAATGAAATTGTGAGTGAGTGAGTGAATCTGATAACTCGGTCCGATAAATGCCTATTGTCTTTTTGTCTTTGCCTTGGAAAATTGAAATCTTGTAATTTGATGATTTTTTTTTTGTGTCGCATGCAAGCTATGGTGAGCTCAGCAGTAACTCAATCAATCCTGGAAATTCGAAAGCTAAGCGAATCGAAGTATTTACGGTTTTCACACGCTCTTCTCGTACATATTAATGATTAATGAGGCAAAATAGTTCTAACACATTCTGATATCACTGGATGTCAAGATGAATTCGAATTTAACTAGACACCAGCTAAGTACCTATACAAAATTTCGACCCACCTACGAGAAAAAAACAATTAAATGAGCGAGTCCGTATTAGCACCTGTTGCATTACGATGCTCTTCAAACGCCACAAAAAAGCTTTGTTAAGCAGTTAGGATCGAGACGTAGTTGGACTTGAAACCCTAGTCCCTCTTAAATGTATTACTTATACGTATAGTAGGACAGCAGGAGAAGTACTCTGTATTAAATTGTCTTCGACCCTTGCGCTTCTCGGGCATACAGAGCTATTGGTAGATTTAACATATTATATATTCGATAAGCATGACGACTGTTTACCTTTGTATGAAAGTGTGCGCTCTGCTTATTTGCAATTCCAGTTCAATTTGTTTAAAATTTAAAATGATTTATATTTTTCACTTGAATGATTTTCTTACAATTAATTCGTTGAAATCGTTTCCGGGTAGTTCAATATCGAACCATAACTAGCCTAGGCCTTTTTGCAAGAAATGCCATTTTACGTGTATGCACATGCTCTTAAACATCAATAATATTATTAACATTTTGTTGATTTGCAATTCAAATTAGTCTCTAGAGAAATAAAGGAAAGAAAGCTGGAGCAGAAAATTTTGCATATAATCTCTTTAAGATATAGTTTATCATACGATGCATATAATATAGGTAACCATATTCGTGTATGAGAAAGTCTGCATACTATTTAATATAAAGACGTGGCAAAAATAAAATTTAAGTATACATTTAATATTTATTTCACGTTTATAAAACAATCGAAAACAAATAAAAATGAAATATGCGAGTAAACGAAGAAATTCCCTTATTTTACGCTGAATAATAGAAATGGAAAAATATAAAAAATTTACAAATAAATATACAAGTGGAGTAAATTGAGATTTCAACGAACCGATATTAACCACACTAATAATAGCTTCTAATAACCGATATTATCCACACGTGCATGAATTATGATTTGTTAGCAGAGCCTTTTGTTAAGAGCCCTTAAAGTATACTACAGTGTATCTAATTTATTTTTTTGGTGGAAGATGCTTGTTCTTTTTTTTGTTGTTGTTGTAAGAAGCTTGTTCTTGTTTTTTCGGTGTAAGATGCTTGTTCTTGTTTTTTTTGGTGTAAGACGCCTTACTTAAAATAGTCGAAATTTTCAAAATTTCTCGACATAACTCGCTTCTTACGGTCATTATATTGACAATTTTTCTTTAGAGATATATTTTGTTAAACTTTCAGTTTGTTTACTCAGTTCAGTCAGTTTGGTCACTCTATTATCGTGCACTCGAGTGTGGTTTGCTTGCTGTGTGCACTTGTAAAGCTCCCCCCACAGAAAAGGAAACCAAAAACATTTAATAATAATTCAAATTTTGTAAATCGTTAACGAGATTTATGATTTATTTTAGATATGCTTACATTATACTGCTATTCTTATTATTATTATTGTGGCTAATACGCTGTTGTTGGTGTTCTTGTTATACCTCAAAGCTCTCAACTGCTAAATATATTCACATAAGTGCATATGCACGCATATATATATGCATATACATATATATATATATATATATATATATATACATATCTTATGATTTATTATTCAAATTTAGCATAAATTATGTTTTTAGAATAAATAAACGCTGGATAATTCTATGCAAATGCAATATGCTATGATGCCGGGGCCATGGGTCCTAGTGTTGTTATTTGTTGTAAACGTTTCTAAAAAGAAAAAAATATTTACAAGAATTTTTTTTTTCTCCATTTTAAATTAAAACATTTATCATAATGTTTGTTAACATTGCCGGTAAAGCGCACACACACATAAGGAAATATATTTACGTGCGATCGTATTCACAGTCACATATAAATTACAATAATAAAATAATTGTAAATAGTTACAGGTGTTGCTTTAAATTGACAATTTCCTTAAAGGTATTTAAAACGCTTTAAAAAGTGATACGATTTCTTAAAAATCCATAATTTTGTGTTAAAATTTTCCCGGACAACGTCCTAAATATTCAACGAATCGTGAAATTACTTGGCTCACTCAGTTCATGTAGTGAAATACAACCCTTGAGAATGCCTCTATGGTTCTCGACGACACGTTTGTTTCCATATCCACGAAATATTTGTGGAACAAGAAGCTACTCCTCTAAGGGAAACACCTATTTTCACAGAAAGATTACAAACCTTTGGCATAACACTGCAGAGTTTATCATAGCATGATTTAAACCCTGACCACTGTAAGGAGATACTCTCGTCGCAACAGCGCAGTTGAACGGGGAGAACCCCTCGATCTGTCAATGTTACCAGGTATTTAAGGTAAAGTATGTAGCGAAGTATCGGTATTATCTGATGGCAAAAGTAAAGGCTTTTCGGATTTGACAATGAAGGGCACACAAGGTTCATCGTTGGTTTTGAGGAAGGGGGCAGATATAGAGAGGAGAGAAGCTGAATGCTTTAAATAGCGAGGCTCATCGAACTTCGCTTTATGTTTCTCAAATGCCAGACATTATCAGGAGCTCTTTGCTAATCTGCAGGAATTCCTTTCTTGTCTCCATAAAAAGCTGACAACTTTCCCTTAGCCAAAAAGTTAAGGAAATGCGTTCCAACGAATGGTTGCAAGAAGCTACAAAAACATTTTGTAACAACCAGACAGCTTAACTTCTGGCAGAGAACTTCACACAAACCCAAGTAAGCATATTACTATGAGATTCCATTATATAGCAGATCTGTTAATTCGTAGGGGTTCTTAATAAATAAAGTTCATAAAAAGTATCCTTAAGTAAGGCAGACACTTTAAATATCCTGAAAATAGTTTTTTTTACTTTTCCAAAACATAAATTGTTCTTAAAAATTTGAATTCATTCTTTCGTACAATGCAAGAAGACGAAACGCCCTCGAAGATCGGAGGGACTCTATAAGGAACCAACTGCGACGTCAGCACTGCATGAATACCACACCTTTCCGAAGAGACAGCGTACGCGTCAACTTCCGTTTAATTGCTATTTGGTTTTGTGATAAAATTTATCCATAAGAGACTTTCAGTCTTCTTGTGCCAAAAATTAGTTTCGATTTAAAGAAACTTAAGGAAATTATTTTATTTCCTTATTGACTTCTGAAACTAAATTGAGAATTTATTCGATGAAAATATTACAAGGTTTTGACAAACTGAGTCAAAGTATTCTATGATTACAAATTAAAACAAGTGTTGAATATGACAATTATCCCTAGTACGTATGTATGTGTGCCATTGCAATTCATGTGATAGTAATCAAGTAAATGCAAGTAATCGCATTTATATCGGATTTATATATAATTTTCATTGTAAAGATATCTCAACAATAAATTTTCAGAAGTGTTTCTAGACCCTACGCCATCTGTAGTATAAGGGCCTACTAAGCTTGCGCGGCAGTATAGCATGGCCAGAAGAAATTGAGAGAGACCCACTTTTCATTAAACCGATCGATTCAGAGTCACTTTCTAAATCGATCTAAGCTTGTCTATCCGTCCGTCTTATATCCTTAGGTTTAATCTATAGACCCATTTTTGAGATAGTTTGATGATACTTGGTATACTGACGTTCTTCGACATAAGGCCGAATATTTCGCCATTACAAATTGGCATGAAAACTTTGGACCGGCCGGAGACGAACTCACTCTCGAAACGAAACTGAAACTGAAGTTGCTGTGACATACAGAACTAGCTTTCAATGCTTCATGATGAAAATCAGATCATAACAGTAATTTAAGATAAAAAAAATTATCTGTACGAAATTTGGGCTATCTTGACCTATTTTTTGACTCGTACCCTATACAAGTATTTTTACGATAATTGAACCTTTCTAGGGCAGAAAAACAAGGTATAATTATTGTCTTTTATGGAAAAAGTAAGAGTTGTGTAGCGTAATTAATTGTTGACCCAGCCGGACTTGTTTTGGAATCGCACGATTATTAGCTTAGAAATTATAAGAAAATGTATTTTTGGATAACAATTCGCACCGATACTGAGAAATTTGTATTATCGTGTAGTGTAATAATAAAGGTAAAGTGTTGCCATATGTTTTTTTCCAATAAAAAGTGAGAAATGTTGCAGTTATGTGGAAATGTGAGGCAAGAATAAAAAATTTATGCCAACAACTTTTTCTCCGAATTTTAGACTTGCGTTGAACTTGTTGCAGAAACATTACTTGTACACCAGCCGATATAAGTAAGTAAGTAAGTAAGCAGCAATTATCGCATTATTTAAAAATTTTTTCCTAAATATGCACATACAGTTTTGGCTAACAGTATTAGGCACTCCTACTATTTTAATGCACACTGAGTACTGTCGATAACTTATTCGATGTTCATAAGCGAATAACTCGGCCCTATGCATTCCTAGCTCACATAGTGCTGCCAGGCAATTCACTTCACGGAGGTCACACGGAGGTCTTTCAAATACGCCCAAAGGGGCAAAAAAGCACATCTTAAGATATCGAAATTATTTTTATTCGAAGCTGAGGCAAATGATAATCGTTTTAAAAATATGGTTCTTAACAGACGCTTTATTAACCAGCTAACTGTTTCGATTTCTTTGGTGAAGACGAGTACGCTTGTCAAACAAAAGGTAAGTGTGAAATAAACTTAGGTAACTTGACGAATGGTAAACACCGTAATGATAGAAGTTTATGAGGAAATCGTACAAGGATGGATGGGCGGACCATGGCGTATGTACTCGTCATAAACTGATTAAGCGCATCTCTTTTGCAAAATCTTGATTGCCCGCTTGAGTTTACGACAAGCGATACTCTTTTTAAGCAAAAATCACGCTAGGAATCTTTCCCACCTTATTACTAGCAAGCGAAGATTGATAAAACATTTGAAGACTTTCTTCTAGCATGACCAACAACCCATTCTGCATGGTTGATTCGCCCGATATTTCTCGATTTCTCTAAATTGACCAGAAGAAAATGACCGCTTTGTAAGGATTTGCTTGCGTTTATGTTTCAAATATATTTTCTTCCTATCAGCAGCGCCTAATAGTTTTGGCCAACGCTGTGTATGCATAAGTAATATATATGTATATGTGTGAAAGTATAGAAGACATGAACGTGCGATTTTAAAAGAATTACAATTTTCACTTTGTTTTTTTTTTCCTTTTCTCTTCTTTTTCTTTCCTTTCGCGATACGAACTTTCGATCAGTTAATGCTGTAAATCCCGAAAATAAAAAAAAAAAAAAAACGTTAAAGATAACACAATGAATAAATTACAAGAAAAACAATTAAAAAAAGAAAAACAAGCCTCGAAAGTATGACTACCGTTGTGGTGAGTTGTCTTCATGGGCTTTTAAGCTTTGACAATAAGAATTCGTTTGCTTTGTTAAAGAATGAATTCGGAACATTCACACAACTATACTCAGCTTTGCGATATTTAACCGATGGTGGAGTGAAGGAGTGCAATTTTGACGGAGTTTTAATAGCTATGGGATCTAAGAAGGAAACGGACTGAAATAAAAGATTTGATGCAATATTTGGGACGAATCAAGGGTCAGCATTTCTTAAAATCGAAAACTAGCTCAAGAGTCCTTTCCACATAACGATAGGCGTTTTTTATTCGGAAGTGTGCTAAGAATCTTAAAAATGTTGCCTTGCACCGACCATTTACCAGAAAATTACAAATCCAGGTTTTGTTGCGATGAAGGAACTTCTGTAGTTTCTGTTTTCTTTTCTTTAAGTTTTCATTTCTTATTAGTTTTTTAATTAGCCACAAATGTCACTTAATGTGAATCTGTTGTTGGAGAGAGAAACAAAAAGAAAAAAAAAAACGAAAGTAAGAAAAAAGTAATAAAGTAAAAAACTTGTGAAGACGAGGTGATAAAAACCTGTGCTTTTAGGAACTTTAAATTAAAATCTTTGGTGACAATAACAACAGCCACAACACAACTTCTACAGGAACAGCAACAACAAGCGAAGCAGTTACTATAAAAAGAAGCAGGCAAAAACTTACACTTGGTAAAGCATTTCTTTATAAATGGCACGTCTGTAACAATAACAACAGCAACAGCAACAGCAACAGCAATAGCAACAACAATAACAACAATGTTAAAAAAAAGACCAAGTTCTTATAGTGTCTGTTGCATATGTTCCTCTGTGTATGCACTCGTATGTTTTACTTTAATGGCACTATTGTACCTATATAATGTTGTTGTTATATCTGCACACATTAAATGTTGTCGTCGTTGTTGTTGTGTCTTTTTCTCCAGGTCTCTGGAGCTGTGTATAATTGTGTTGTATGTGTAACGACCCCAGGAGAAAAGGTCACGTGGTATTGTCGTCGACTTGGTAGTTGTTTTTTCAATCATTTTTTTTTATTTTTTTTATTCTTCGTTTTCGTGTGTATATCTTTTTCATGCTTTTAATGTCTCCGCAAACGACAGTACATGTAAACCAAACAACAAGTGCAAAGCAAATCATGAAAATTTTATTGATTAGTGGGTTGGCTGCCTCTAATTTTTGCATTTCAAAGAAACATTTTTTTTCTTAATATTTTCAATATCCTTGAAGTAGCTTTATTTCAAAGGGGCATAGCTTTGATAACAGAAATAAATTTTCCGGAATTTTAGTTTTTCGATAGTTTTTATACTACATACCATAGCTGTGAACAAAAAGTGAGATGAATTTTTCATTTAAATTTCGCAGATACCATGAAATTTTGAAATTATTTTTTCTCCCCGTTTGGTACATCTTAGGTTGGTGGCACCTACGTAGCCTTTTATATCAAAATATCCAATTGCTGTAGAGTTGCACCAGATTTTGTAAATACATAAAATTGAGTTTTTCAATTTTTACTGTATCTGTGAAACAATGCTTTCTGACCATCAGACCATCATGAAACGCATCATAACGGAAAATAAGACTTGAGTATTGACAGGATCCAGAAACGACCGACCAGTGTGCCAGATGGCGAAATTTCCGAATGATCGGGATAACCATAAAAACTGTTTGACTTTTAATTAACTTGCAAAGCGATTCCTAATTTTTGCTCTGCAATATTGTTCCTTGCGGTTTCCTCATAAAGTTTCTTTCTTTGCGTAATTGAAAGATTTGATGTTGAATTGAAACATTGCCCTTAAAGGGAGCTAAACCGGTAGAGGAGCGAATTGTCTTCCTAATGTTCAAACTATCCCCAAAGAGAGCGTGTCGTAAGTAGATGCTTAACTGTGGAGGCAAACAGAGTTGAGTTCGAGAAATTGAATTCGATTTATTTCGAAATGGTTTCCATTCTAATGCTTGCAGATGACATTTTAACCTATGCACTTAGGTCTCACTTCACTAACATCAAGATAAAGGTAAAGATAAACGTTCTTTCCTAGGATAAAGTGTGTGTTGTTTAGATGTCATTGACGGTAAATGTTTAAGATGAAATTAACCATAAAAATTTCGGTAAGGACATGAGACGAAAATTGGATAAACTATCAAATGGAAGACTAGGTACGCAGAGACTTAACTCGGGATTTGCGATCCAAAATCCAGCTCTTGATTTTTAAATTATTTCTGATCTTCTTTTATTATACCCCACACCACTTGTGATGCCGGGCATATTTCATTTGCTGGGACGTATGCAGCGTCCAGACTGACTTAAGACAGACGCACCTTTTATTATACCGATCGATTCAAAATCATTTTTTGAAGCTATCTGAAGCTATCTAAGCTTGTCTGGTTGTTCGTCCGGTTGTTCGGCTAACCAAACTACAGCTTGTTTCCTGAATTTGGAACACTGGAGTGTTTTGGCCCAAAGAAGAACACTATTGCGAGTGGCTCTGATTGGAACCCTCATCGAGGACTTTCCATATAACGTCTTATTTCGAAAAGCCGTTATTTGAAAAAATATAAGGTGTTATGATAAACTTATTCAGCGTAGTAGCGTAGGATACTTAATGGTCGGCCGTGGCCGGCTATGAAATATATATCAAATTCATTTGAAAACCTTTTATTCTATTCAACCTTTTTTTTGTAAGGCATTTGCTTAATAAATTTAAATTTTTAATATTTCTGGGGTAATAATTTTCTAAAAACTGACAAATGTTTGCTCTTACGTACAAAAAATCTATAGGAGTAAATGATAATATAACGCGAAATATAAGAAATACTGTTTCGTAATACCAGTTTCTTACACGAAACACTGTAGCAATTACAGCGCTTGTCGTTATTTTAAGAGCACTGGGGAAATCTCGCAAATAAACGAAGAAACGAAAGAGTAGACAGCTTGCGTTCATGTTAGTGCGCGACTAAGTAAATTTTTATGATATTAGGCACTATACCTGCAGCACTTAAAAAAGCTTTAATTTTCAGTAAACTACGAGTCATATAAACTACAAGGAAATCCAATAAATATCAAAAATAATTGCCAAAATTTTAAAAAGAAAAAATTGGGTTTAAGAACAATCATATGAAATGTAAAAACGTTGCATAAGACATAAATAACAAAAATCCTTTTAAAATGATCTCACGAAAAACGAGAAAATACCGTATAAGTTGAAAATGTTCCTTATAAGGTTATAGCTTTGCTTCCGTAGTTAGATTTCGTACAATAACCTTTGTCCGCATCGTAAAGTTTTTCTCGCTTGAAAATTTCAGTTTATGAGCCTAATTTTCTGCTTCAATACGAAGAAAGCTGTGGCTGAGGCTCACCGAATGACCTCCAATCGTTATTTAAAGAACGTGAGGGCGGTGGCTTTACCGCTTCAAGAAATGTTGATTCGCTGTTCAAATGTTTTCCTTTATATTTGGTGTGACCGTCTGTGTCACAAGCAAGTAATTCGTTTAAGCTAAGCACTACAAGCGCCACACACGGCCGTAATTCACTGAGAGTTACGATAATGCTCGACCCTATGTCACATACACCGTCACAACATACCTTGAGCCGTGGTGAGATGGGAAATTCTATCCTACCGATGCTGCTCTCCAGGCATTGCCCGCTTTTGCTATCAATTGTTTCGTTCAATGCCACGCAGTGGTGTGGGTAACAACCATTTAGTTCGATAGGTGGATAGTCTGAAAAGAATTGTAAAATGGGAGAACACAATGCGCAGCGATGGATAACATTTTGAATAGTAAATGAACGATCAGTTCATTCGAAAAAAAAGCGGCGGGACTCAGTTATACACCCAACATTTATTACACTTACAACATTATTCGTTACATAACCCAACAATAACATTCTTGTTTATAAGTTGCGGTAGTAAAGATATTTTTTTGCAAATATCTGAGACTACAACTGAGATTGCTTTAATAAGGTTAAAAGTATTTTGATTTAATGAAAAGAGTCTTGAAAACCACACTTAAAAACACTAAAATCACTTTTACTCTTGATTTAATCCCAATATAGACAACTTGTCATCAATTGTTTCTGTTATAGTTTATATTTATTTCTAGAGTTTGTTCAATTTTTTAGTGGGCTTTCCAGCAACAATATTATAAGCACAGCGTACCAGTAATTTGCATCAGGTAACACCGAAACATTTGATATTTACATCAGACATTTCTTTTTATAAGTTCTTCATTAAGGGTTCATTAAAGAAAGAGATCCTGAAATAAACGTAACATGCTTCGTAAGGTTAGATCTTTTGTGTTAGTTTTTACACTGAGCTCTCATATTAAGTTCAAAGCTTAGTGTTCGATTTCATCAAACTGGAAAATGGCTGACCACCTAGATAAGATCAGACATATATGACTGGGATGCGGCCGGCTGATTTTATTTGTATCATGCACTGATGGGCCTATTGTATACAGGCAATAATTCCGAATTTCATTTCGAATGCTTTTCAACCGCATTGAACGACAAACACTGGTAATACAAAAATTGTTTGCAATATATGCGTCAAATCTACCGTAAATGTGTTTGGAAAACATTTTGGGCTATAATTGACATTTTCCTTTATTAAAGACATACAGGCACATACACATACATGAACATATATATACCTAACCCGTAGACTCACTTTTCTTAGTTTTAAGATCGAATGATGAATTTCTTAGGAAAAAAATGCTAAATGAATAACATTATCGTAGAAATGCTTTGTATACATAATAGGAATGCATGCATGTGTTTGTCATTTCATGTTTGTGTGTGATAACTGTAAAATAAACGTTTGTCAACGTTGACATTTCCTTGTTAAAAAAACAAACAACAGCTACAACAACAAAAACTTTACTTATTCTCTGTCTTTCGCGAGACCACACGTCATTTGTGTGCTAAGTATGACGTTGCGGTTGAGGTTTTCTGCTGATATTTTCAATTTTTTTTCTTTTTTTTTCATTTTGTTTATAAGTGTATTGTATGTGTTGCAATATATATATATATATATATATATATACATATATATATGTATATATGTGTGTGTGTATGCGCGCATGTATGTTTGGATGTATGTATGTGTCTATATCTTGTTTGTAATTTGCAGCAATTAGCGTTGAACTTTGCTGCCAGAGATCTAGTTGTTGATGATAATGCTAATGTGACATTTTTCAATAATTTTCTTGTTTTTTTTTTTTTTTTTTTTTTTTGGTTTTATTATACTCATTGTTGTTTATTATGCATCAATTGTTCAATATAAATAATAAAAAATTCAAGATAATTTTTTGATGATTAGTTCACATTAAATCAAATTGTTCGATATTTTATAAAGCATTTGGTAAATCATTATTGAATTATTTAAACGAATTTGTTAACGTATTCCGCATTAAAGCATACACATTTAAAAATGCATTAGTATTAGCTTAACCCCCAAATATGGATAATAAATAGATGAAGAAAATCACCACAATTCTGCTGAGACAATAAAAAGCAAGTGTTTTGCTTAAGTCTTTTGATTATACTGCGGTTTTTCTGCTCCTTAAATTCAGGACTAGTAGCTAGACTGTTTTCGATTTTCTCCCGGACTTTTCATATATCCGACATTCATCTGGGAATGTGAAAAATCGCATGATACGTATATGGGTTCAAAAAACTTTTTACTTTTGATATTTGCAAACGAGTAAAAATTACGAGTAAAAGATCAGAAATGTAATAAATGTTTTTTTCGCCTGTAACGCACACACTCACACACATATACACAAGCCATGCTCACAGGCACATTACTTGATCTTCTACCATACTTAAGTACATTCGCATAGTCGATGACAATCGGCTAAGCTTTAAGCAACATATCCGGCATGTGGCGAGGGCAGCGTCCGGGATTCAATCGTCTTTGGCACGCATTATGCCAAACGTCAGGCGACCTAGAACTGCCGTAAAAACAGTCACAGCTACAATAGTGACACCTGCCTTTTTGTACGCATGCTCCGTGTGGGCTGGGGTTCTTAATGTGAAAGCAATCTATAGAGAACTGCTGAGCATGTACAGCCGTAGTGCGGTTAGACAGATATGCGATTTTCGAGCGATCTTGGAAGACGTGGCCCTAGTGATCACGGGGTGATCCTGGCTAATATCCTACCGCATGATATGAAAAGCAGCCTCACTGAGGTATTAAGTAAAGCGTGCGCACGATGGTCCCGAGGGGGAGAGTGATCGACGAAATTTGCGTGGAAATTGGTTCACTACATAGGCGCCAGGGATGGAGAAAAGCGCATGCTGCTGGTACGGGCGACCAGTGTCTTCGTAAATTTCTACTTACCGCTCACGTAGCGAAAAGAAGCTCTTGCGTATATAAAAAGTGAAGACAAAATTGATCTATGAGTTTCTGTTTTTTCAAACAAAGCAACTTTTTTAATTTCGCAATATAAAAATGGTTTGATCTATAAACATACGAAATGGTTAGCGAGCCCAATGTGCCTAAAGCCCAAGGAATATCTGCATTAAAAAGAATAAGTTGCTTCTAATGACCAAAATTTATTTATTAAACACGTGACACATAAGGGCTAAGCTAAGTATCTTTTGATTAATTTCGGATAAGTAGAACAAAATCAAATAAGAAAGTTATATTCGGCGGGGGCCGTATCTCGCATACCCACCACTATGCTTTTCGCATTCTACTCTCCAAGTTCTTTTATTACATGCCGATATCATTGGTGCTATTACAAAAAAATTAATCCACCAGGGCATGGTGTCTACCATATTCACTTTGGAATGAATCC
>CCAG010003322.1:0-140691 GCA_001077435.1 Glossina morsitans morsitans
AAAATTACTTATTGCAAACTATTGGGAAGTGTGCCTGCTCAAGTAACGGATAACGCCACTAAATCAGTGACAAAACATAGCAAGAAAAATTCTACGAACAACAAATTTAAAATCGAGACAACAAAACCGTGACATAAAACTAACAGATCAATTTTGTCTTTATATTGCTTGTACTTGAGTGTGTGTGCCTATGTGCTGACGTTTAATGAAATCACAGTGAAAAAAGCAGCTAAACGCTTACAATTTTCCATAAAAAGCAAAAAAAAAAAAAAAAAAAAAAATGTAGAACCGAACAAGAGCCTGGCATTCAATACAGTAGCATTTGCTGCAGTTATAACAACTGTAAGCGAAGCAATGAATTAACAGTTTTTGATATAACTGTGATTTCCGAAAAACAAAAAAAATCGACAACAACAACAACAATCGCAAATAATAGCATCAATAACATGTTAAGTTAAGCTTTGAAATGACTGTTCTATGAAATCTTTGTGGAGAGAGAGAGAGATAGAAAGAGGGAAAGAGCGAACGAGAGCAGAAGAAAAAGGTAAGAAATTTGCCAGTAAGCCGTGGTGAACGAAGCGATTATCGTGTTTCATTCGAAAACAGAGCAGAATCCACCAAAATTAAAAGCACGAAATATCGAAAAAAGGCAACAAAAACAGCAAACAGAAAACTGTAAAATTGTAACAGAAAACCCAATGAACTCCACCATGGGTGGCACAGCAAACCAAATACATGACAACTGCCTGCGCGTTTTCTTTTTTGTTGTCTTTTTGTCGTTGCTTTGCTTTGTGGTTCAATTTCTAGTAAAGTTTCGTTTTTTTTTTTTTTTTTAAGAAAATCTTAACAACACGGCAAAAGACACCAAATGGCCTGCGGTCAAAAACATAACAAAAATTGTTATGGCATAGCATCCTTCTTCCTAACTGCATCAGTAATAATAGCAAAGACACAATACACGCGCGCACACACGTATTATTTTAACTATAACCTGTAAAGGCTGGGCTGTTAAATCAAAAGAAGAAAAGAAACCAAAAGACAGAGAGAACCCATCATTTGGAGTTAAAGCAACAGAGGGAACACTTGCCACACATGTGCTGGGTAGAAAAAACGCGAAAAACTTATGTGTATCCTGAACCACATACAGCAAGACTTGGGTTTCTTGTTCAATAACAAACGATGCCAATATAATTAATATGCTGCAAAGATTTTTATGACAAGCGACAAGGGCAGGGTTGCCGTTCATATACACGTACGTAACGAGAGGAAGAGATAGAGAATGAGATTGGCGGAGGGAGAATACGGATATACTGAAAAGCAAACAGCTGCTTGAACATTCAACCAAAAGAAGTCTTTGTTTTTATTAACGTTCTTGCTACTGTTACTATTTTTGTTGTTGGTTTTGTGCAAAAGGAATATACATATATAATGTACATACTTACATACCATGCCAGCAAACTAACGGCTAACGGCTGCTGCTGTTTCCGCATCTCAATGTCGTTGTCGTCATCATCATCGTCGTCGTCGTCATCATCATCATCGGCGAAGGAATGCGCACACGATCGCGCTGCATTGTTGTCTTGTATGCAAGAGTTTTTTGTTTTGTTATGTACATAGCAATAATAACAACAACGTTTGAACAAAATCAAGCGCCGTCATTAACTAAGAAAAGAAAAAAGAAAAAAGAACAGACCACAAAATAACCTCCTAAGCCAGTCAAACCGCCATCTAACTATTCTCAGGCAACTTGCTAGCCAGTTAACCAACCTTCAAATTCAACCTTCTTTACTGCACAGTAGTGCAATGGTATGTGCTTTAGATTTTTGCTGATACAACGATTACTGTATAAGACTGCTTTGGTTGCATTTGTTGTTGTTGGTGTTCGTATTATTACAACAGGAGGTAATCGCCAGTCGGTTAGGTAGACAGGCAGCTAAGCAACGAGTGCCAGCCTTGGCCTCTGCTGTTACAGTTGATTTGTATCTATTGTGATCTCTTATTCCACATATCTAGCAATATTGCCTGCTCCTTTATTCCTTCAACCCCTGTTTCTCTAGTCAAGGTTGTTTTAATGAATTTTATACAATTCTGTTTTTTACACTGGCCCACTGCTGGTCCATTGCTCTCTTTTTGGATAATCCACTAGTAATCCACTTGGTCTCGACATTTTGCATTGTGTTTGCATTTCCGCAATTGTTGAACATCTGTGCAAAACACTGCGGTGTACACAAGTTCACACTCCAAAGCAGCAGAATAACCAACCGTCCAACAACTCTTATAACAAATAAAGCTAAATGCACTCATTTCAGCTAACATTGCTGCTGAATAGTATAACATTACAATACAATATTTTGCAAAATGTATACGAATGCCGTGGAATATGAATAAATAAAGATGACAACTACAACAGAGCTAAGATTAGTTATGACACGCAACTTTCTGAATGGAGACGTCATCAAGGTGTTAGTGGGTTAAGGGAGCACTCAAGTGTAAAAGTCTCAATTAATAGCAAACCAGCAGCACGATTAGATTAGCTGCCGTGTCAGAACTTGATTTCTGCTACCACGTAATCAGCTCGCTTTGAAGAATTTATTATTTAGTTAATGAATAACGATTTTATTTAAGATCTTACAACTCGTTGTGTTGGCGTTAGCTTAGGAAAACTTGACGAAGGTGGCTTATGCGTAAAGTACTGGCGACATAAAGTGTAATTTAGGGTAAAAACAACAACAAGAACTGTCTTCCTTTCCGTCTTTACTTCTCTTAATTTAATTTTGTACGAAAATCAAAATTGTTTATGTCCACATTAGAAGGAGTGATGGAAGGAGAGGATTCACTTTTAATTCTTCATTGTTTTTTGTATGGAAAGACGCTACTATACCTCCTAGTTACGTAGAATGTTTCTATCGTTCAGTTGTAATAGAGAAGATTCTTTTCCTTCGACATTTATTTCACCCTTTCTTTAGACGAACGAAAATCGCGTTTCAATTCTTAGAAAGAAAAGCTAAAGCAACTGCTTGCTGACAGATTGGTTGATAATATTCTCTACATGCCTCCATTGAAGATGTACGTTTGTGCTATTGTCGTTAATTAATAAGTACATAAATAACGATTTGAGGTTTTTTAGGCGATGAAACATGACTTGAACATGTTGTTAAGGTAATAAATATTTTTCTCATTTTATTGAAAACTTATGCTCAATTTTCAACATTGGATCAGCAGCTGTCAAAATGTAAATATGTATATAAAGAATACATATATATATATATATATATTTATACGTACATATATATGCGTGTGTGTATACCTTATATTGATAAATAAATTGGTAAAATTTATGGTCATTGGAACAAGTGGTGACAACTAGCATTAAGAGCGCTTTAGCAGAAGCATCAGCCCGTCTAGTGTAGAAGAGTGGATGAACAACATTCGATCACCAGCAATTAAGTGAAGCAAATAAAGGCAAGCCCGCCAAGTGGAAGCCAACCAATAATGTTTGAAGTGTTTGTGGAAAGTTTTTCTTATAGATATGAATATGAAAATAAAAAAAAAATTACTGTTTGTGCGGAAAGAAAAAGTCATAAAATCGATTCCGACACTAAATAACTGGCCTCTAACACATTCGAGCGCCTAATCGTAACAGATTAAGTTCAACAAGAGTCAAATACTTACCTTCGTTTTAAAAGGTTGGTTTTGTGAAAAACTCACTAACTTTTCTCTAACTTTGTACGAAGCGTATCTTTATCGTCATTAGATAAAAAAAAATAATAAATAAGAGAACAGATCACATAGTAAGCCCTGCACATTACTATCTAACTATATTCAGCCACTTTACTAGTCAGTTAACCTTCAACCTCCAAACTCAGTCTTCTGCATGAAGGTGTCTCCGTGTGATATAAATGGACTACTAAAGGTAGTGAATATGCCAAAGTCTGTTACGAATAAAGATAGCTATACCTTTAAGATATTTTTAAATATTTTAAATAATCTCTCTATCCAGAAAGAACTTAGCGAAGATCTAACCACAATGTAACGCAATTATGAACGCTGTACCGGCGATTTCAGTCATGTTCTACGTACTGTGCACAGAGTATATTCTGAGATTACGGCCTTCAAAATGTTCTTACAAGGATTTAACGCATAATGCTTCCTAATGAATTTGTTTTCAATTCTTTTCTTTCAAAGGGTAACAAGAGATTAAGGTGGGGGGAGACGTACAACTTTATTTTGTTCTCGAAACCATAGTTTCTTCGTGCCGGCGCAGATATCCCGTGTACGCCTAAGCCTGTGATGTTGAGAAAATAAAGATATAGGGAATATGAGTGAACGCTGAGATTTAAAATCACCATGAGCGCCGACTTGGTGGTCACGACTCTTACCTATTCAGCTATGCGGCGCCTTTCACACTGGCTTCAAAGTTCAACTAACATTCTTTGCATATTTTAGTGGGATTGCGGGATTTTTTTCAATAATTAACTTTAAGCGACTTTGTAGGCAACATTTAACAGATTTTTTTGAAACAAATTTTCACCTGCCGTTGACACCATTTTTAGCTTCAAAAAATCCTACGCGCTTTAATGGACATTGAATAATGTGTTAATGATTGTTGTAGGTTTTCCAGATAAAAATGGATGGATGGCCAAGAAAACAAGAAAAAATTTGGGTTTCTTTGCGAGGAACGCTATGTCCTCATACTGCCTTTAAAAAATTTTAAAGTTTTCCTTAAGTACTTCAAAGAAGTTGCAAGCTGCAAAAAGTAAGCAGCGTGTAGATTGTTTGGACTAAGCCAGAAATATATAGTCATTTTCCTGCTTTATTAATAAATTTGTTGTTGTTTACCGCTCCCATAACATTTACCAGCCAGGCTTTGGTTATTTGATTAACGAAGAAAACCATTTGCTAACAAATGTATGTCAGTAAACATGACAAGTTCGGCACACGCATATGTTTGCAAATCAGCTATAATTGATTGATTGATTGATTGATGGCTGCAATCTATAAATGAGCAGGTGATACTAGTTGCCGATAACTTCAACATAATTTTCGTATAATTTACAAAAATTGAAGGAAATTTATCCGTTGCTGCGAGTATTTATTTAAGATAAATGAAAAAAATTGTATTGTGAATCTTTCTTCACTCGCCTCTCTAGTTAGTATGTGTGGCGAAGAAAAGGAACGCAACAAGCATACAATTACAATTGATTGTTAACTTTTGAACTTTTTTTCCTTTTAGCTAAAGGTGCATAAAATTTGTCAAAGTTCAATAATTGTCTTGTCACCCATGTTACGACTACATGAACACTAGTAGATAAAAAATATGCCTGCAACACGAATATCTTTAATATCTTATATACTAACAAGTTGAAAACACATATACACATGCAGTCAGTCAACGTATCTTCGAATCTCGGTTCTCTTTGTGGACACGTATTTTCCATACACCTTCATCTCGCTAACTCCACCATCGGTATCGGTTTCAGTCTACGACAATTAACAATTGTGTGATGTCTCCCCTCTCGTAAGAAGAAGAAGAAGAAAAAGAAGAAGGAAAAAAAGACAGAAACAAACATAGCGTGTGAATCTTGCATTTGGTCTATGCTATGATAACATGAACGAGTCTCTGTTTTGTTTATATTTGTTCATGATAACCCCGCAAAATTTACAAGATTATTTAGTTGTATTGCGAGATAGATAGAGAAGAAGAGAGTATAACAACCAACATAAAAATTAAATAAATTTGTATATTTATGAAGCTAAAGCCAACCGTAGACAAATATGGTAAAATAAAAATTTATACAAATTATTTAACGTTAGAGTACAGACGACGGATTTGTTTTTTATTTTTTATTTATTTTTTTTTTTTGTCAACGCACATACACCACATTTCCATGCAAGCAATATTAGGTGTAATACCACTGCGTAAAGCATATTTTAAAGGGACATAAAAATTTTCATTTTATGGCTGCCATTACTGTAATGAATATATTGTTACCTACTGTTGGTAGCGCACTTTGACGTTAGGTGTGCGTAAAGGCGTATGCGATCAGTAAACCTCTAATTGCCTATTTGCATGCGCTAAGAGTCAAATCTATTCACTTTGTTCTTTTATTTATAGTACTTATTTTAAATATGTACGTCCCCATACTTGAAAGTGGTCCGTTTGCTCTGACACTAGAAGCAACAATTTTTCGCTAACGAAATAACTTTTATTCAATAGTAATTGCGTAATTAATGATTGGTTGAAAAATGTCCGGGGGAAGCATGCAACATATTACATAAAATGGCCTCCTAGAGTTAGGCAAAGATAATTTTTGAAGAAAGGGAGAAATAAGGTCTAAGACTAAAGTAGTAAAGCACTAGCATCCAAGACTTTATTGAAAGCTTTACCGCGATTGAGATTTCAGCCCCCGACGATTGAGTTATTAGTCGATCACTCAGGCGGATATACGGATTAATTGCGATTCGGTGTGCTTTGCAAATCATTCCGCATTGTTTAACAGAATTGAAATAAAAATGAAAATTTTTATAACAAAAAACAATATACTTTGTTCCTGATGTCGAACAAGCTTCTTCTTCGATACGTCATCGTGAAGAGCACAATCTCGCGAGTTTTGTTGCCTTTCCAAACAGAGGGAATAAATCGCTAGATTAGTAGATAATATTGTTTATTATTGGTATTGCAATAATGAAATAAAAGCGTCAAGTGTCTAAGGTAGTAAATCAAAAGCTGTATCTTGATATATATGAAATTCAATCATAGAGTTTTGTTTTAAGTTTCTTCTATTCGCGTCATCGAAGAAAATTTCTTGGATTTCATTTGCAAACTGTTACAAACCGAATACCACGGTCCTTACTTCGATATTGATGATACATTTTTCTAGAACGTGTGAGAGCGAACTCAGTCTTCTTCAGACTTCAATGCAACGGGTTTTAGTCGTAAATTTTATGCTTTAGTATTAAATTTACTTTATAATATCATTAAATATTAATAGTTCTCTAACAAATTTTTGGCAAAAAAACATTACTTTAAATGCAACCCGGATATGAGATAAGCACTAGTACTAGTGTGTTTTTTATATGTACACGAGTGTAATTTCTTACAAATTGAAATTAAGTGTCGTGCAACGTAGGAGAGACGGACGGTAGTATCAAGACGACGTTGTGGAGGGGGAAGGAATTTGTAGTTTATCGTCAGCAGTTATATACATAAAAATCATGGTAACCATATTAACACTAGGTTGTCAAATAAAATTGATGTGTTTAATAGTGCAACCACCGTAATAGGATTTGCAAAAGCAGCAGCAACAGACAGAGCAATAACAAAAAAAAAAAAAAAGAGGAAAAAAAAACAATTTTTACAACTACAGCATATGTGCTTGGACGAGCCAAGGCTACTGTTGCAACGAATTTTATATCAAAAATTATTGGTAGCAAGAAAACATTCAACTGCACTTAAAATAGAATAATTTCAACAGCAACAACAGCAACAACCAACCCAACATTAAACATACATTTTTCCATACATATATGTAACCATGTACATTTGTGCGTGCATGTGTGTTTATGTGCGCACGTATGCGACGGTAAATATGTTAAATATAATAGGCTTGAAAATGTGCGTCGCAAGTAGTAAACCGCCTCCAAGTGCTACTTTTTTACGAAAATGTTTCGTATTTTTTTATTTTTTTTATAAGTTTATCAAGCGGCATCCGTAAGCGATAGATGGTTTGTAATCTTGTGTATATAATATTTGTATGGGTGATATTGAGGCTTTGGGTAACTGCTTGGCAAAATTTTTTAATTAAACTAACGTTCATCATAAGCCAAGCTTGAGCAATGCTGCAACACCGACTGTGTGACTGAGTGCAATGGTGAGACAAGAGTTAACTGCGCGTTGTTTTTGCTTTTGAAATAACGCAGCACCAGCAACATCAGCAGCAACAATTTTTACCGGTCGAAGCGGTTGCTTAGCTGTGGGCGACTTGCTTGTTAATTGTGTAGGTGTTCTAGTGAAGATGCCTAAAGTGAGGCACTTACTGTTTTTACACGAAAATGAAAATAAAATAGAAATAAATAAAAATTGAAAAAAGAAAGAATAACTTTATGACTACTGCACCATGAACTGGTTTAAAGCATCGATACAATAATAACAATCAACGGAGAACAACAGCAACAGCAGCAGCTTAAAGTAAAGGCTGTTGTTAAACATTTTCTTTATGCAAATTTCCTTTCAATGAATTAATAGACTAAAGGAGAAATTCTCTCTGACAGCTTATGTTTAACATTTAAATAAATTAACCTAAAACAAAAGTCATATTAAAGATGAAAACCAAAAAAAGAAAAAAAAAAGGAAGAAAAGTATGTCAGTTAGTTAAAGTCCGAGTTAGTACATTGTAATGATTTTGTACCAGATTGATAGCTTGCGATGACAACAACGATGATGATAAACAATTCGAATAGAAAAAATTTTCTAAATTTTTTAAACAAATTTTCGTTTTTTGCTCGACTCCATCATCAACATCATGTGTGCATCAACAGCTGACAGATGCCCGCTCTTAACAACGACATTTACAAGTATCCTCTTATGTTTCGAGCATGCATGGCATACTAAATATGGTGGATTAGCGTAAACCCCAAAAAAGCACTTATTTGTTATATGTTTAGATGCATATATATATATATATATATATAACTAACTGCATGCATAAGGTTACGTATAAGAGCGCATGACAACCTGTGGTTAGAAAATGTTAACTGAAAGATTTGCATGCAAAACGAAATTCATATTTATTTAAACAAAATTTGTGTTAGTTTTATTCTTGCACGCGCGCGATTTTCTTTTACTCTCTCTCTCTCTTTCTCTCTCTCTCTCCTTCTATCTTTGTCCTCTTCTTCCTTTTCTTTTCGCCTTTTTTCATTTAAGAGAGCAAATTTTAAATAAATGAAGCATAAGAAATGAATGCCTGAGTGAACGATGTGGGGTGTTTCGTACGGCGGGTTTTGCCTTTTTTCGTCTGTCTGTTTGTGTCTTTTATATGACATCGCATGCACTTACTGCACACCAAGAAAAACAAAAAGTTATTAAGGCTTAGACAAAGCATTAAAAAGCCAACTAATATCTGAACAAGAGCACTGGACGATCTAAAGCGAAATTCGAATGCCCTTCAGATGGGAATGTTTAGAGCATAGCAATGATATCGAACTTTCCTTTTACTTTTCCGAAGGCGGAAACGGAGTATTTACATACATTATCAATTCTGCAATGAAGTATAGAAAACCTATACATTACTAGACTTTGAGATCAGATTATTTTAGATCAGTTCTTTTAAAGATCAGCAGTGCAATGATCAAATCTTTCCTAGTGTTCCACTTAGCAAGAGCTATGGCTTCAAGAGATTAAATTTTTTTATTTTTACAAAGATTTTGTGAAGAAATAAATTCCTATAAATCGATAGAGCACTGACGTAGTTACGGCTTGCTAGTGATCTTCTATTTCTTCCTAGTAATTTCAGACTCCTTTGATTGACCCATGAAATAGGGTTAACACTGGTTAACAAAAATCGCTTTTCGAAGATGTCTCTTAACTTCGATAGTCAAGTTGATGGCCATATGTTTTCCTGGCTGGCTGTTTATGCAAACCCAAAGCTTAATTTAAATGCCGTCTAATTATGAAACTCTAGTTATTGGTCAGTAACTTCGAGTTCCTGTAAAGATGTCAAATCAAAGTTTGCATTCATTGATCTTCAATTCTCTGCTACGGATATATCATAATTTTTTATTTTTGCAGTCAGACAAAAGACTACTTACTTACAACTTTCAGGAAATGCAAATGTCGTCATATTATTATAAAATGCACGCTTTTGACTGCAAAACTTTAAAGAGCGCCCGTTTCACCTTCAATGTGAGATTAATGAAGACTTCTTTTTTCGAAGCAAACAATTATTTTCCCCGGTATAGGTAATGATTTAAGAGAATTTCCGAAATTTTCTTCTTTACCAATAAGGCAATAAACTCAATCTGCCTTATGCTTTATTGGTGAATTATTGAATTTAGGAAAAAGTCGTTTTTTCGGAAATTGTTTTTAAAAAAAAGCTCTGGCGCAGAAAATATCAAATACACCATAATCATGCAAGCATAAAAACACAGTTACGTTGTTTTTTTGTTTCCAAAACAAATCGCAACAAAGCATAAACTGCAACAACAATCTCAGTCGAAATTGTAAGCAACATGCAACATTTATGACATCTAACCGACAATTTACAGTAATAAACACAATGGCCAGAAAAAAAAGCAACGCAAACAAACAATAGCAATTATTGACATTCTGTCTTTCCCCATATAGGCACAAACACTCACTCACGTGGAGACAATTGTACAAATCCACGACGTGTGTTGTTTTGTCGTTTTTTTTTTCGAAATTTAATGTTTTTCTTTCTTTTTTTTTTTTGCAGAGAGGGTAGGGGACAGACGACAGGGGTTTACAAGAACAAAAAAAATTGTGCTATATGCTCTCCATTAGTTGACCGACCGATCGTTCGACCAACGACTGATTCCTATATTATATGCCATCACCACTGACACTCGTGCATATAAAGACCGCTAACTTTTTCGTCCATTATCATGCACACGTTGCATACATACATGCCGAAGTAGTTAGTGCACTTAGACAGTTAGACAACGGTATGCACCTTGCATTCTGTCTCGCATATCGTGAGTGATTTTCCAGCTCATAATTGAATTGAATCCTATGTTTCGCTTATAATATTTCCTTTTAACACAAACACAAATAAATAAACACACACACACACACACACACACACACACACACACACACACACACACACACATACATATACATATGTATACACCGGATAAACATATATTTGCACATAAGCATTGTACAATACGTTTACGTGATGATTGTTAACTGTGGGTGTTTTATTGTTGTTTTCCACATCTTAGCGCACAACGGGAGTTTTACGGACACAAAACGTACACTGTATGAGACTCTTCTATAAGTTTAATATTTTGCCTTTAATTCTGTTTTTTTTCTGTTTTTTAAAGAATTTTTTTTTCCTGTTAATGTTTTAACAAATTATAGAATTATTATATACATTCATACATACACGCACAGAGATAGAATCGTGATGTGGACAATTGTACGATAATATGTACCCTAAGCAATATTGTATGGATGCTATGCTATCGCCTAAAGGTCATTATCTCAACATAAACATTTCTATGCACACTAAGACTACACTGCCTTCGAAGATATCATCTATGGAATGTTTGCCAAAAAAAAGGAAAAAAAAACATTTGAATTTTTTGGTTATTTCCTTAATGAATTATAAAAAAAAAGTTGTAATAATTTGCTTAAAATATTAACTAAATTGTTCTTTTATTTTTATTTGTTGTTTTTATTTATTTTTTTTTTTTTTTTTGATATAAGCGCGATAACCATCAAGTTAATGCCATCAATTGCGCAGCAGGATTTTATGAAAGGTTTTTTTCAAGTCGCTTTAGTCTTAATTGAAGCAATCGAAGCTCTTTGTAATGTTTGCAATAAAAGTGTTGACCATCAGATATAAACAAATGTTGTGCATTTCATTCACCGCGAATAATATCGGATATTAAATTTGCATGAGATATGATGCTACTAGTAAGCGTAAACAGCGTAATTAATTTTAATTTTATCCTACTCTCGCCTATCCCTCTCTTCTGGACATGTGATTATGTTTTTTATTTTTTTTTTTATAGAATCAATCACTCAAGGCATGTGCCCTAATGCGGGCATGTGCCCGGTGACGGTCAGAAAAAAGTGAAAAAAGTAAAGAGACAGGGAAGGCGCCAGCTGCTCACTAGGTGTGCCCAATCGGTAAGTCTTTTGCCTTCTATCGACTGAGCGGTCACTGTAGCAATAACCAAGTTAGATCAAACCTCTGAACCATTGAGATTTACACACTCAAAATAGCCTTCAAAAATAACTTAGTCAGGTATCGCTATCGAAGTAGTCACTTAATCGTCAAGATTTTGGAGATCAGTTATCGTACTGGAAATATTTATTACACACTTCTTCCTGTTATTACTATTCGTTAGTAGTCCTAATTTAAATTCTGGCGGCTAGGTTACATGTGTATACACATATGTGGGTTTAAAGCATTCGTCATGAAGTTTTATGACCGAGTTAGTAAGGTGATAATATGTTTGTACGTTTTTCCCTGCTTTCGAATCTGACGAACTAGCCGTCCTTTCGCTTCGCATCAATGATGTGCTCGACCCATGCAATATTATTATAAGAATTAATTCGTATTGGATTCGCTTCTCAGGAAATGCAATCTCTGTTTACAACCCGCTTTTACAGCAAAATTTTATAAAATAATTTATTTTTCACAACCTTCTTCACTATCCCGCTGATAAAGTTACTTAAGCAACATAAAATGCCTCAACTTTTCACTGCGAAAACTAGCTCACATGCGGCATGTAAAAATGTTGCATGGGCTTTGCGGGAGCTACTTTCTACAATTTGTGCGGTATAGAAATGGAAAACACATCTCACACCTATTTTTCTGTCCACCTATATATTATATCGACTAGCATTGATTAACCGCCAAAGTTCAGATAAAGAATTTCGTGGTCTCATCGAACCTTGTCTACACAGTATAGTGAATCATCAACTGCGGTTGATTCGGTGATGTTTAGAACAAGAAGAAGATTTATTTCAGGAATTTCGTGAGTTTTACTTTAGTTTATCGCGCGTCAACTACAAGTTTATCTGCACTTGGTCTTACTTTCGATATGAAAATACATATTTTTCTTGTTATCGTTTTTCTCTCTTCGCTCTAGAGCAAAAGGAAGGAATTGGTGGAAGTCGTTTCATTGATGATGAAATGATATATCGGAGAATATAAATATTATATAAAACTAATAAATTGCTTTTGCTGGCTTGTTATTCTGCTTCGTAATGCTAACGAATCAATTATTTGTGCTCAATAACATGTTGAACATGTTAATCTTTTTAGCTTTAACAACGGAAAGAGTGTTTTTGCATTAGCAAAGTATCAACATGGCGACCATTAAACTATAAAATATTGTTTCCTGTTGTTTAATTGCTTCAATCACTACATATATGCACGTATTTTGGCAACAGCCAACACCTTTTTTCCTATATGTATTAACAATAAATTTAATCTAATATTTTAAAAGTTGAAAAAACACAAGACCACGAACATAGAGAATCGAAAATGCAGAGACAAACAAGATTTTTCCTTTTTTTTTGCATTTCAGACTCGAGGTGAACAAAACCTTAAAAAACTATCAATAACTTAACACCCGTA
Organism: Glossina morsitans morsitans; assembly: GCA_001077435.1. Lineage (NCBI taxonomy): Eukaryota > Metazoa > Arthropoda > Insecta > Diptera > Glossinidae > Glossina > Glossina morsitans. Next base: position 13,335 of record CCAG010003322.1, read on the forward strand.
GCAAAACAAATGTTGTTCATGTTATATGGTGTATTGTGGCGAGTAACAACATATCAATACACGGCTCTACAACAGACCGATGTTGTTAACAAGAGACGCCATTTATGCCATTACCATGAACGGCAAATAACATGAGTTCTGAAGATCTCTAACACATCACAAACACATCGCAATACGAAAAGAAATGAATAAGTTACTCACTCTGCCATTGTGGTTGCTTTTGTTGTTGTTTTTGTTGTTGTTGTCGCTGTTGCTATTGCTGTTGTTCAATACCAAAAATGCCTTACACTCTTAACTAAGCTCATAAATGTTTGTCTAATGAATTTCAATACATTTCAAGATGACATCTATGACATGTTGTAGCAATAGTAGTTACCAATTCGAAGATTAAAGCTTCAAGACCATAGGGCGAGTAACTTGTTAAACATAAATTACGTTATTAAGTGTATGTACATAAGCATATATATATATATATATATATATATGTGTGTGTGTAGATGTAGATGCCTATGCGCGCACCCCATCCAATATCAATTGGTTCTGCTCAATTTAAATTCTAAAAAGACTGCTATTCGGTCTTGTCTATTACTGGTGCAATGGCCAGATGCTCTTCGCTGAGCTCGCTGTTATTGTTGTTGCAGCATTACGGGCTAATCTTATTTAACGTATTTGAAAAATTAAAATTGAAACTCCCACATCTTTTTCTTTTTTGCCAAGCAGGTCCATAAGTGCTGCGGCAACAACAAATTGTTAATGATCTTTAAGCTGTTCACTATCTGTTTGCATGCATGTGCATATACGTTGGAGCACAAACTTGTAGCTTACTTACGTTATATTGTTGAAAGACTTTCCGCATACACATATATATTTTCTAGTTGTGAGGCAAAAAAGTGTCAATTTGACAAATGCTTTTTATGACGATTTACTAACAAAATGTTTTTGTTGTTGTGAGCGTTAGCAGTTATTTAAATTGCTAATGGCTAACGGGTAGGTGTGTGTGTCCGCGCCGGCTCTAAGGAAGGATTATAAATCGATTTGCGTCATTTCTCTAAAATAATCGGCCCCAGGGCTAAGTGAGTATATTTGGTAAGAAACACATAAGGGAAAGAAAGGAAAGAGAATTAATACGCGATGAAAGGTTGGCACTCTTCACCCGAAAACAATCTAACTATGCGCATTAGGCGTTTTTAGACGTAGAAGTAATGAAAATAGAAACAAATAAAATGGAAAAAGAAAAGCACAGTATCTTCCGAACATTTATTTTTCGATTAAGTTTCCTTCACCCTGCTCTTGGCTCTTATATTGATAGAAAAAAATTGAATCTCGGGCTGTACGACTCGGGGCACCGTCGCACATCATGGGGACGATTTCTTCTTCTTTGTTCTTACAATGATGAGGTATTCAAATCAAAAATGGACGAACATCGGCTCCTGTACTTATGCTTAACTTCGCAATGATATATCGGCCAATTACTTCTTTATTAATAGACTTTATTAATAGACTTGAATCAGAAATTACATTTTTACTTTACGGCGAATACGGCGAATCAGCATGCGCTCGCGTGAGTGAACGTCAAAAAAACAGTGTTGGGCGCCAATTTAGCCCAGTGAGTGTGTTGCAATTGTCCGAACATACAGCATTTGCGCCAGCTTCGATTTTATTCACAAGAGACTTGGCGACGTCTTCTTGTCTTCCCTCCATCAGCGTTGTTTAAAAAAAAAAATTCAAAGAAACTTGAATTTTTTCCTTTTTAGGATTCGAAATTGAATTCAATTTATTTGATACGCCTCGACTTCTTACACACTGCAATATTTTGACTGCATCTGAGTCAAAGTGGGCTATGATTTAGAGAAATGAATCGAGCGTCAAATATGGAAACATGTTGCAATTAAATAAATGATAAACTGCATATGACGCGAATATATATGACATGAAGAAGGGACAAAATTTGATATTATGACGAATATATAGATCATAATCCGTCCATCCGTCCATCCGTCTTTATTGCATGTCTTCATAGAAGTTTATCACTATGGTGGTGGTTGTCGTGGAGGATTCGGCTCTTCTGGTGGACGTGGCGGAAAAGAAGACTTTAAAGTCTGGCTGCCAGTTACCAAATTAGGATGTTTAGGAAAGAATGGAAAAATGCGCTCTTTCTTCTCTTTTTTTTCTTTTCTTTTTTCATTGGTCCTTGGTGACAATAAAGGTCATATTGACTTCGACGTTAAACACAGTAAAGAGATTGCTACCGCTACTCAGCAGCAGTACAGCAATTATTTTGGGAAAATTTGCTATGCTGTTAGCTCAACGTAATTATTGGAGCAATATATCGGTAGGCCTCACACGGTACTTTGCAAAGTAACGGGCAGATGCGGTTCAGTGTCGGTGCGTTTAATGCCAGCACCTTGCGGCACTGGGTGCTCCGGTTCTTAAAAGGCTGTTTATGATTGATGGCTTTGAGGATTGTTGTAGTTGTACCCATTGTTCAACTGGAACATTGGGCAAATTTTTGACGGGCACTTATGCTGTTCTAGCAAAAACCTACGCCTTCTTAACTCCGTACCTGTGGGAAGAAGGGCCTTTGGTCTCAACGCTAACCCAGCTCTTAAACGATTTCTTGGTCGATAAGCCAAGTGCTCGTCATCACATTGATGCTTAATGATACGTGAAATGTTAAGTCAACTTAAACAAAAAGGCACCTTTGCAATATATAGTGGGTTTCATTGTAGTTCGCCAAAATGTGTATTTGCCATAGTAATGTATTTTGGGATGTGTGTATGTCATCTTGTCAAGCTATCTCGTTACGACCCAGTATCATATCACACAGTCTTTGTGTGCGACGAGTATAATCGTCCTCGATTTTTTTTGCGACGCAATTCGGAACCACATTTTCCAAAAAGGCCGATACGCTTAGTCGGTTAAATGCGCGCCATTACAGAGCATCTAGTTGTCAAAACTAAAGTGTATTTTGTTGGGTTTAGAGTAAAATTTTCACGAAATCATGAAATCCGTTTATTATTTACTTAGATTTTAAATCTAAAATGAAGTAACTCCGAATATAATAATGATATTATAAAAAGTGTAATAAGAGAAAGAAAAAAGTTCTTGGCTAAAGGCTATACCTCTTAAAATGAAATTTTTGTTAGCACACGTGCTAAACTTTCGCAAAGCGTTCTTATACCGCAATGGACATTTGGTGTCATTTGGTTAAAGAGCTACTGTAAATTTCAGGCAAGAGTTGCTTTCTATGAATGCATGTACACGAATAAATTCGTGTACATATGTCCGCGATTTAAACGTAAAATTCTTGTGCTACACAAACATAAATATTTTTATATAAAATTTCTCTCAATAAAACGTTAGATAGGCATATAAATCAATTCGCGCGTTTGTACAAAAAATAAACATACAATCGAGACCAAACGTATAAATGTACATAGCTATAAAGTAAATCGAGACATTTTACCCTTAAGCACTTTTTAGATCAGATTTCTTAGCTGCGAAATAAATAAAGAAATAACAAAAAAAAAAAAAAAAGAAATGTAAAAAGTGTAAAATCTAAAGAATTTTGCAGATTGTGGCAGTTGGTAAGTTATGTGATGCGATTTGTACAGAAAGGCAGAAAAACAGAGAGATAGCGAGAGAGAGAAAGAGAGAGAGAGAGAGGTAGAGAGCAGATTCCAATGTGTGTATAAGTGTTTAAGATGTAGTCATACAAATTTACTATTTGAAATGTTTTAATAATTTGCATCCTGTTAGAAAGCCTCCCGAAACAAAGAGAAACAACAAAAGCAGTCGGCATTGGAGTACAATTTCTTAGGCAGTAAGCTGATGATGATAACAGTAGCCCATAAAGTAGTTATAACCGAGTTGTAAGCCAATGCTTAGGCGGATAGGCAGGCAAGCAGGCAGGCAAGCAGGCAGGCAAGCAGGCAGGCAGGCAGGCAGGCTTCTATTACTACAATAACCTCTGCGCAACAACAATTATAGCTCTACTGAAAATGCTGTTGGCATTATTGTACTTTTCTCCTTTTGTTTCATCTTCTTTCTCTGCCCGAATTGTGCGGCACTACAGCACTACGGTACTCTGCCGTATTGCATAGCATGGCATCGCTTCCATTCAAACCATTTTGTGGGTAACAACACTTTATAAGTAATGATTACAAGATGATTTAAGATAAGGCATTGTTGGTGTTAGTTGTTGCTTCTGCTTACAACTTTTTACGGTACTGAGACGAATGGTCTCTTAGATAAATGAGTGGACGGACGGATGTACAAACCAAACGCCTTCGCCTTTGATTTTCTCGTATTGGTTTCTATACATAAATATATTTATATGAAAAAAAAAAACGTCTGAAACTATAGAGCTTTCGGTCACGGCAGGGGGAGTTGCTGTGTTACTATTTACAAGTTTGTACATAATTTAAAATTGCTTTGCTTTGCTTTGCTTTGCTTTCCTCAACTGTTGGCTGGCTGTAGTTTAAAATTTCATCTAAACGCATATTTCTGTTATATGTTATATTTTTCTTTTTCTTTTTTTTTTTTTTTTTTTTTGATATTTGACTCGGTTGCAATCAGTAAACTTTGTTTTGATATTAGCTGGGTTGTTAAATTTTGTGTGGGAACAGGTTGATTTTAACTTTTGAGCCCATCTCTCTTTACACAGTCCGCTAGAGTAGAAGATGGCTATCTTTTGTGATCTTGCAGGACAACAGAAGCATTTCACTGTTTTTCTCGCATTTATTTTCAAATACATTTACACCAAATATAACAACACATTATCTTATCTAAGCTATTATTTCTTGTTTGTTTTTAATTTTTTCCGAAATTGTATATAAATGAAATAGATTTAAAGTAATGACTCTCATGGGAAAATTTCTTAAAAAAACACAAAAAAAAAAGAAAAAAAATGTAAACGAAATATGAAATGTTAAGGTCAAGTGTTGAAATATACAGAAAATGAAGTAAAAGTTTGCATTTAATATCAGTAAAAAATAAATATTTATATCCAGATTCCAATGAAGCTTTCAATGTCTGGTGTTCGACTTTTCCTTTGTTGTCATCCCCTTCCTCAATTGTGGTACAAGTGAAAATCGCGAATGTGCGGGTGCAATCAACACTTAGAAGGACTTGAGATCGATCCATCTTGTACTATATCTAAGCTTGTCTATCTGTCCGTCCATCTTGTTATCTATGTTTTTTACGTATTTTGATCAAATTTGATATAGGGACATGTTATGACGCAAGTGCACACGCTATTGCAAGTGAACCGGGTTGACCAACCTTTCGAGCGACATCTCTAAGTGAAATGGTGTAGTTGGTGGGACGGTGGAGAACACAGAAGCAAATAGATTAAATAAAAAATGCTATGGAAGAATAAGCAACTTTTTCTTGGCACTTAGAAGAAATTCTATTTCAGATCGACCACGCAGTAGAGACTTTGTGGGATTTTTCCTCTCTTCCTCTTCAATAAATGCAAATAAAGTCACGTCTACTTCTTTTTTTCTTTTTAATATGACCAATCACTGAAGAGATGCGCCCTGTACGTGTAACACGCTGAGGTTCGGAAATAAGTGAGGAAAGTGAGATATGGGGAGCTAGAGAGAGGAATGGAGAGGAGAGAAGTGAATGGTGCGTGCCATATTCCTTCATGTCTTCAACGAAGAAACGTCCTTACTATAGCTACAATCAAGTATCCCCTAACAGACTGCGCTTCGCAGCCGAGGACACTGACTGGTCATTCTTATCTACTGGACTACCTACTGGACTAAACGGATTTCGCCCAGTTAACGTAAGCTGAATTTTAGGAGATTTTTTTTTACATATATATTTTCCGTCTGCTGGGACTTTCAGGGTGTTTCAAAACACGATTGCAATGGAGACTTATGCGTCCAATATTCTCTTGGCGCTCGTACAGATTTTCTCAATTCCCTCATAATTCATTTGAAATTATTTTAATTATACACTTATGTCAGCGCATATTTTTCTCATAATTAATTTTCTCTTAAACAACATTAATTAAATTTAAAGTATCATCATTCATTTCGGACTATAGCGGACTGTGTCAATTAAAGAGGAAAAATTCCAGTGGAAATATTGCAGAATAAGCCATAAAAAATTATATATGCCCACATGCAGCACTTGACTTCTGCTACCGCGAAGATTGGCGGTAATGTTTAATGAAAAACGACAAAGCAAAAATGATTGAAGTAAGAGACACACACGCTGTGTTAATGATTTACGCCTGCATTATTCATTAGGAAAAATACCATAATTAAATACATACACACACAATACGAGACCATTAATTACATTTTTTTTCTGTGCCAAAAAGTCTGTCGACTTTATGTTGCAAATTCGGCCAAAACCACCATCACCGCCGCCGCCGCCGCCGCCTCGGTTCTCACAAGAAACATAGGCTGCTAATAAACACTTAGATAAGTTCGATGTTGGTATGTTAAACAATCCGTGTAATAAATTACATGACTGCATAGTTTCGCTAATATGCAAATTTAATGAGTAAATCGCAGCAAAGTTAATAAAGTGGAAAAGTGGAAAAAGAAAAACTGGAAAATTCTTTTACATTTATTAGCTTGGCAGGAGGGCGTTCACGCGCACACTATTGATTAGCCATGACTGAGCGAGCACTTCACATTTGTTATATATTTCTTAAGGTGGTGTCTGTTTGTTTTCTGCTTTTCTCAATTTTCAAATTTTTTTTCTATGCTTAATAAATTGTCTTCACGTTCTTTACTTTAAGCTTTGCTTTTAAATTACGTTAATTTAAAAAAAAAGGAAATCACTTTCAACTTTCAACCAAAGTTACTTTTAATAAATGAAAATCTCATTTGATAGCAACGAGTTCACAAAATAATGATGAACGAAACTTTTGTTAGAAAATATACGCATAGTTGTAGATTGGGATAATTGGGATTATAAACTAGGTCTTCTGTTCCATATTCTCCATCGACATCATTAAACTCATGTGATTGTCTTCACAAATGGTAAGGCTGATGCTGATGGGGGTTCCTTTTGTGTGGTGCTGGTAAACGGATAACTTCCAACAAATCGAATATAGGCAACTGTTAGGTCCCCACGGGGGCGCTACTCTTGCGTAACGGCATAATGAAATCTGTCTTGATGTAAATTAAGAAAAGGGCGTATCAAAGAGGTCAAAAGATCGAAAGGTCGGAGGTTGTAAACGGAGACACGCCCGTCTCGTTGAAAAGCTAATGGACGGGGACTGAGGGGAGGATGGTTTTACACTTCTTATGACACAGATACTCCACAGTTGGTTACATTATTGAATTACACGTGTCAAAACCCCTATGAAGACAGACGGGCGAACGAAACTTACTTACCGAACCGGCTGATCTTATGCCGTGAGGCACTCTATACCCTGCCATGCCTATAGTCTCCTTCAGCCCTTGATGTTGTATGGGAGACCCCGAAGGAGACCATTGGTAAGTCAGGCTACAGAGTGGCTCATGATCAGACATCCAGATAAATTTTCATCGTCACATGAAATACGTGCTAAAAGGGTTTATCAAGTATGTCCGTCTTGTATTCTTACATTCAAACTATAGGTCTCATTTTTTGAAGTTTTTAGTTGAAATTTGTTGTTTTTTGTTGGCTCGGATCAAACTACTTTTTCAGCTGCTTTCCGTATAACGCCTTATTTCGAATAGTCGTGAATATGAATAGGTGCACTGAGCTAAGTAGCGCAGGGTGTTCAATAGTGAATCGTGGCTTAATATGAAGTTCTTCTTCTTTTTTATACTTTCTTTTTGGTGGTCCCGCATCGCTTGATAATCAATAGAAAATAGAGAGAATACTATTCGACTTAAATTCAGTTTTCTTCCATTTTCCATCATTTCATGATTTGTTCTTTCTAATATTTTTAAATCGAAAAGATGAATGTAGCTTGCTATTAAAGCATAAGCACTTTGATCTGTAATATCACAGCACCGTACTCAATAAGGTCGTAGGATCACGTTTAGATCCATATGATTCATAAGTACTTTTGTTTTGGACAAAAAATGGAAAAATCCATCGAATTTCGTGTGGAGAGTCACTAAAGTAACTGCAATTTGCGAACTACTGGCCGGATGATCACGAAGTTTTTGCCACACACTTACTCGAAGATTGGTACTACGATAAGTCGTTTGGGTCCATCAACAGACATCCTATGAACTTGTCGATTTTTCCTTCAACGCAAGTTATCCGAAGCGTATCCTACCCGTTGATGTAGTCCAATATACACGGAACGTAATATTCTCTTCAAGGGAGTATTGAAAAACATAAATAATAGATATCTGTCTCTTTACAATCAAATTTCGAGCAAACTTATAGCTGTAGCTGCTATTCGTACTCTCTTCGATATCAATCCTATAATGTATAATGTGATGATAGTGATAATGTTGGGCATATTCGAAGAATCAACTGCCGGCTAACAAGATAACAAGACAAGAGAATGTCGAACTGAGAATTGATGTGGAGGAATTATAGATATTGTTTACAGGTAAATCTTCTTCCTAACCGAAGCGTGCCGATGCTAACTCCTTTCTGTTGTCCACGCAAACAGAAGCCAACACTTACCAGGCACGATAAGTGGCAAACAAGGAGCATTTTAACATAAAGATCATCACCTGATTAACTATGATTTTATTAAAGGGATTTTGATTTGTCTGCACCTCAAATTTATTTAAAACTATTAGTATTACAATTGTATTTGCAAAGAAAATCAATTAGAACGCAAGTGACATACATAAGTTGCATTGTAATGCATTTAAGTCGAAAAATGCAAGTCAAGCGTTTGCTTGGTGTGTCGAAAGGGTTCTCGATCAATTTAGGTCATTTAATGGTAATTGGAGTATGTACACCATATCATGTATTACACTGCTTACAGTATGCAGTGCAGTATGAAGGAAAAATTTAAGGAGCGACGTCAACAAAGTCAGATCAAACAATAGGATGCTTTCGATGCAGGGGTAAATTTAAGGATCAGCTAGAAAATACTGCAAAGTCTCTGTTGCATGCGGCGATCGCAAATATACACAACATATTTTCGATCATTACTGCCTCCATCTACAACTAGCAGTATCTGAAAGCATTAAACTGTTTCGAGAAAAGCCAGTTAACTATAATTTGCCGAAAGATATTTTTATTGAAGAACCCCGTAACCCCAGGTTGTTTTCAAAGTGCTTTAGCGTTCTTTCCAATAGTACTAACTTTCTTTCTTAATAATCGGAGGCTTTCAAAAACGCTATCCATTAATTATTTAATATTTCATACCGCAAAATATTTAGTTGAAGTCCAAAATGAATTCACAAAAGAAAAATTGTTATAAATTTTATATTTTGCCTAAGGCTGTTATTAATTTGTGCATACAAAACAAGTGTAACTGGCTCTCTTCACAATTTGTGTAGATTTGCTTCTTTTGTAACTTAACGTACGTCCAAAAATTAATGCCGACCGCCAAGCGCTATGACACATCGCATAAATAATTGAAATTAGTGCAATGGAGAAAAAAATGTTTTCATTGATTTGGTTGAAAATCTCTGAAGTTATGCACCTTGGACAAAATGACACTTACTTACTGTTTGCTGGACATGGCCTCTAACTAACCATTAGTTTTACTACGTTTGCCTATGCAGCATGCACTATGCAGTCATTGTCATCGTCATCGCCATCGTCATCGTTGTTGTCGCGGTGATCATCGTTATCATGTGTCTCAAATTAATTTTTTATAGTTTTCCTTCTTTTCTGTACATTGATCTCGATCGGTGTAAATTATAATAATCAATTTTATTTACTGATCGACTTTGGCTCGAGGACTTTTGACATTTATTTCAATGACCATAAAACGGTGATACGACATTTACTAAATCCGTACCAACTAACGAAACGCTGTGCACTCACGATGACGCCGATGTTGCTGATATTAATGAGTACATGGGCAGCAACTCTTTGCAACGCTACTCAAGCGAATCAATGCTAGTGCACTGATTGCAATTACCAACCATAGTCATAAAGTAAAATTTATTCGAAAAATTTGCTTCAAGTACTTTTTCGAACAAGTGCTTCGTTTTCTATTTACAAAATTTTTTCTAGCCCTCAACATTCACAGAACCGTTATGTAACGAAAGTTCATTCCAGTCTGTGTGTTTTTCGATTACCGATAAGTGATTTGAAATAATTTCTAGTCGTTAAGGCTTCTCGTTAAATAGAAAAATGAATTTCTTTTTATTTTGCTCCTTCTTCTCTCCAAAATGATCACAAGTTTTATGGAAACTTGGATACATTGAACTAAGTGGTTGGGAAAGAAAATTAAATTGAAGAATTAAAGTGACAAAAGACATATATCTACTGTGGCACGGGACAAATAATGAAAAATGAGAAGATTGCAAAGCCCACAATATACTTTTTTAGTTATGTTCAGTGCTTCAAACAACGGATGTCCCCTATGCGTGCAACAAGGAGATTGCTGGGAAGAAGTGCGGAAAGATATAAGGAGACGCCCGCAGTCTACTGGGTGTGTCCTCACACACTAAGCGTATTCACTACGACGAAGTATGGTTAAAACCGCGCAGAAGTTGGAGCCCATCAACATCGACTTTCTAATCGAGGATTTTCTCTGCTTGGCTATGCGTCTGTCTAACGATTTCAAATGCAATCAACACTGTTTCGAAACCATTTAGAGGATACATTACCATGTGTATTCGTTTTTGATATCTCTTCCAACTCGCTTCCTCTGTCTTTCTCTTCTCGAAAGAGAAAGATGGAATAACGTGATCAATTGGTTTCTTAGGGATTGACTTCGTTTAAGAAGTGCAAGCGCAACTTGAATAAGACTCGAGGTTGAACAGATACGAAGAAGTCAAGCGAACTTTTGTCGCAAAAGTTGGACGTTGCTTTTGTTTTTATTAGGGAAAGGAAATGTGCTCGGTACATGCAAAGGCTTACAACCGATGAAAAACTGAAAGTTCCTGAAAGCCATAAAAACTGTAGTATATTTTTACGTCTAAACTATGGCCAAATTTCATTTGAAACTGGGCACGAAGACCTATTAGAGCCGTCTACAATTTCAAAGTGACAGTCGAAGTCGATATTGAAATAACGCAATGCTTCTGTAGCATTAGCTGTGGATTTTAGTCACTTTTGATCTCACTCAGGTGATATTCTCTATATGTGCGCGCACGGTGACGTTCAGGAAGGATTAAACGTAGTGAAAGAGGCACGAGGGTAACAGTGTTTATATGTGTTCGACTTGAAAGAGAAAACACCGACAGCGGAGCGTTCGTGTAGAACAGTGATGAAAGGTTGTTCTGGAGGCGGGCAGCGCGGTAGTGTATTGTACGGTGTACAGGTATCTCTAAGACGTTGGGATGAAAACGTTAAAAAACCGCATAGTCCTGCTACTGGACTTGTTTGGTAGACTAATTCCTTTTAGGTCTGAGGAATGACTGCCCTCTATATTCGTCTATATAGGCACAATATAGGCCACATTACGTTGATGCCCAAGAGTGTCATGGGGTTTGGACAATCTCTCTTCGTTTCACAGGAACAGCGCACAAGAAATAGACACATTAATAAGAGACAAAGATCACAGATTGGTTTCCTGTAATGGCTGTAAGCCTTTTAAGAAAATACTCCTGGGATTTTAATACCCTAGCGATTTTTGAATATTTAATATAATAGAATGCGTATGTTCATGTCTGGTGTCCACTCAAATATTATTATATTATAGTCTACAGCCACGCTGTCTCAGAGTGTATTGCGCGTTTTTACCCAACAACTGTATGGTCTTGTAAGCTGACGCAGAAACTTTACCACACTTCAAGCTCTCATTGGATTTTATTCTGTCTATGCACTTCACGTTCCGATGCACATGCAAGTTATAAACATATTTGTACATGATTCAAGTGAAAATGTGACAAACTACCAAAGTATGCTTTGGAATTGAATTTCTTTGGTTAATTGCGCATTCGAATTCGGCATAATGAACTTAATTGCTTGTTCCCAAAAATTCCGAGAATTGTCTCCTTAGCGATTGCGTAAAACATGAAATAGTGAATTGAAAAGCTTAGAGTCACCGAATGCATTCACAGGCCATGCCAAACGAATCTGCTGACATATATGTGTATGGATTCATAATATTTGAGTCTGGCCGGGAAAAAAGAAGAATGGCTTGCTGTGGCCATTTGAGTGGCATGTACAAAGTGTAAGTGTCAATTTAAGTTCATGTTTGACTAAATAAAGAAGAAACGTGTTCGTGGGTAAACTCATCAATTATAGTGTGCAATAATTTCAATTATTACTTTGGGGTTTTGCTAATGCTGTTGCTGTGCTGTTGTAATATTTAAGCACAAAGACGAACAATAAAAAAATTTTTCACTAATTAATAAACAAACAACACGCATGAAACCATGTTTTAACTAAATAAAAAGAGGAGAGAAAAAAGAAACTGCAAAACAATGTCAGATCGATTGATAAAAGTCAGAAAATGGTAATTCCAGAAAAACGAAAAAAAAAAAAAATGAATTCATAAAAACAAATTCTTAAAAATCCAAAAAGCTACATGAATGACAGTTATGATGCGCACACAACATACATATGCATGCATATAAGCGACAAATGGAAGAAAATAAACAAAAAACTGTTGTGTTTGTTTTTGGCAGTAACTAATGACGAGAAAAATTGCTCTCTGCCCAAGTCGGTGTAAACGGCCTGTGGAAGCTTAACGGTGCGCGCATACGAGCATGTACATTTGTTTACTGGGGGACATAAGGTGAGTAGTGCAACACAACTAGTAACCAAGCAAACAAACGAACAACCGAACAAATCTGTACGCATTCAGTTATTAACGACTTGTTGTTCGGTTGTGTTAGACTTGCCTTAGCGAAGAGTACATATAAACAATTTATGCGTTTAATTGACCATGAAGATGTAGCAATTGGTCATGAGAGATGCTAAAATCTATACAAATTTTTGTAGCTTGAAAACGTTCGGCCAAAGACGAGAATTATTAAGAAAAAGGAAAACAACAGAAAACGAGACCGTGGCAAAGTTTGGCAATTGATGTTTCGGAGACATTTGCTACCGAAAACCGAAAATCATTGTATGCAGTGACAATATTGGACTTGGCGTCATCTTCTCTTATATAGATCTGTGTCCCCGGTGAGTTGTTGTCTTTGATAAGTATAATGCTGCTGATGATGACATGGCATAAGTTTTCAAGTCATCCATTCATCCGCACATACCTTCGCGAATATGTGTGCATGCAATGTATTTAAGGCATGACATCAAAAGTTTATCCAAAAAATCTACCAAAACCAAAAAGCAAACAAAGAGAGAAAAAAAGACCTACAACAACGGTAATAACAGCAAAAATAATAAGTTGCATTTGTAGCTCATTAAGAGTGATCATCTGTCAGTTTCGAATCGGTTCGACGGTTGTTTGTTCGGTCAACATATAAAGAGTAGAGTAGAATAGTTGCCATGTTTTGTTTCTTTTCGGCATTGCTTTCGCGTTGCTGTTTTTCTTCTGCTTTTCCTTTTTCTTTTTTGCTTTTGCACTAGGAGCCGCTCAATGATGCGTACCATGATTTTTGCGTAATTGTCTTTTTCACAGATATTGTGTTTTTTTTTTTTTTTGTGTTTTTCTTTGCGTATATGTGTAGACTGTTTTCGGTATAAATTTCAAATTTAATGAGTTTCGTTCAACGACGACTGACTACGACAACGGCGAAACTGTTTTTATTAAAACAGACAACAAACAAACATTCTTTAGTGTAAATTTACACAATGTTCAGTTAGTCAAGATGAGACTGACTGGTTGATGGCTTGATGCTCATGCTTGCTCATGATGTTCATTGACACAGAAATAATCAAACAGCTGCTTGCTTCAAATGTTGCGTTGCTTTGTTACTTCATTTATACATACGTCATGAACGGCATCGAAAGGTCTGCTAATGCAGTCATGCGGTATGAAGCACTCGTAGAGAGATGTTTTCAAGGTTTTGCATCGACTTTGTTAGGCGTGTCAGTTTCAAGCTGGAACCTAAGCGCTTGCATCCAAATTGTAATTTAGATGACCTTATGGTCCAGAAGTCGTAGCTACATGAAAGGCTATTGGCTCCTTAAACACTTGCAAATGATAAGCGCCAGTGTATTCGTTTACAGCCGAACTACCAATAATTTCTGCCTTCTTCTCTGAAAGATGTATTGTTATTGTAAGGAAATCATGCAAGTTTTCCTTTTAAAATAGATTTTTTTTTTTTTTTTTAAATTTCAAATTATTTTGCAAAACGGGAAAAATTAATGAATGAGTGAATTGAAAACAGCAGGTGATTTGCGGATAAAAACAATAATCGGAATTTATTTTGACAATCGACCGGTCGCTAAATTGAATTATACCTTCTTGCTAGATTTATGAAAGTCGATAAGTTTTATTGCTTCTCAATACTATAACGTGTAAGAGGATTAAAAGACAGATTTCAGATTTGTTGCTTGCGTTAGGCCATCTAGATGTGGGAAATAGACTTTAGGTCAACACTTTGCAGTGTTATTTAACTCGACCTCAAAGCGCACTCACTATTTTATAGTCATAGTAAAAATTGTTCCAATGCTTACAACAAGCGTCTTAAGCGTACACATGGTATGTAAGACAGATGAGAAAGATTTCAGTTGTAAGATGAAACAAGCGCCTTCCAAAAGCAACAAACTCGAGTTTTTTCGGGATTAATTAAAACGAATGGCTTGTGCCTTTTTCTTAATTTTTCTACCGATAAGTATTAAGACGAAATAGTACTAGGATATGGACGAATGAGCGGAGCGACAGAATACCTGTTTAAACGAACAACCGTGGCCATATAAATAGCACTCGCTTCACCATGGAAACGCATAAAACTTATTTGTACAATTTAAAGAGAACTAATATAGCGAACATGGTCTTAAAGCATTATGAGAATTTTCGTGAGCCGCGTGGACGCGTCTTCAGTCAGTAATCGCTATCCGTTTGCCGATTAAATCACTCACTATAGCTAGCATCAAGTACGTGCAAATGGAACTAAGATTGGAGCCCGCATATACCTGCTTGATAAATATGACTCTTATGTACTCTGCTGTGCCGCAACGGTATTGAGAGCATTAAAGGGCAGAGCACATCAAAAAGTTATGCCTCCTAAACCTCGTCCTCCTCGGTCTTTCTGATAGTGCGGACTCGTGTCTCGCACTAACATTATAAGCTGCGAAAGAGACTTGTAGCAGTTTCAATTTAGTAGAAAAACAATTTACATAAGCATCGGTATGCAAGAAACACCTTAAGCGAAAAAGTCTATTTTATGTCTTTCGCATTCAGTTTAAATGCAATTTTACTACGCAATTGATCTCGACATTTGAAATGACAGCAACAATACCATTACGGCACAAGTATGATAAATAAAGGTCGTATTAATTGTGCATAAACATGCAGTTAAGTATGTTTTCTAATGGCTTTGCAGGCAGCAATACGCGACCGATGAAGTACAAAACTCACATAGTCGTTTGGTGGATGTCAAGCAAAAAGAATGATGTCATTTCCAAGTTAATGAAGGCCTTCTAAGAAAATTGTTTTATGATAAATTATTATGTCCTAGAGCTACATAAACGTACCCGTGTACCCGTCTACCCGCCGATGATTTAAATTCGCAAAGTTAAACATCATACAACGCGCGTGACCGAGTTTTTTTCATCTCTTTTTCTCGAAATTTTATTTATGAAGTTTTTTATTTTTCTCGACTTCAAATTGAACCTGTTCGCGACTACCATAGCACGGCAACAGAAAAATTGTTCTTCACAAAAAAACTCTCATTAAAATCATAGAAAAAGGTTTTTTTCTTCTAGTCGCTGAAGCATCAACAAAAACAATAATAAAATGTAACAATAACTGTCAAATTTACAGCCTTATTTAACATAAATTATGGAAATTTTTTTTTACTGAATTCATTTTTTCGTTTCGCTGTTTTGTTTTATATTTTATAAAGAAAAAAACCCAACTGAAGCCCTTACATAAATCTATTTACGAATGCAAAAATTCAAACAAGACTCGCACAGCAAATAGGAAAAGAAGGAAAAAAACGAAGCATAAAACGCACACATCTATACTCATGCCTACATGTAAACCGACTTGTTAACAAGAAGCTGAAATGTTTTGGTCAAAAACAGTAGCTTACTTAGTAAGTAGTAAAGTGAGTCAGTGAGGCAGAGGTAGGTAGAGTTGAGTTTTTGTAAAACATTAGAAAAACGCTCTATGCGATGACTTTTGCTCTGCCCGATTTTCTTGTACAGGTCATGGCAGAGGTTCTCAACCAACTCGTAGCTTTTGTAGTCGTTGTTGTGTGTAAGAGATATTTTCAGGAATTTTTGCAAAACAAATTTGCTTGCGTTCGACGTTATGCTAAGTATCATCTTCTTAAGGCGAGCGACATCCTTATTCAATTGCTTGGCTTTGCTAAATCTTTATGTTTGTCGCTTCGGCATAAGCTAAGCGCTACCAATGAAGAAGGATTAAGGCATTCTGAGTTATGATGCAGTTTTACTACAGATTTTATGAGGACCTTAGTTAAGCATACATCTATGTTTCACCAGCTTTTCGCATAGATGCACACATACGGCTAAAATAAGTATCGTATATGCAAATGCCAGTCAGATGGGAGCATTCTTTTTTGCTGTTTTGTTTTTTCATTTTTTCCTTCTTTTTTTATTGCATTGGTCGTGTTGATCGTTTTCATCTTCGTTCCTCAAAACACATTGATACAAGTGGCCAAAGGAGCAGCTACTGGAAAACACAATAACAGCGTCAACCGAACGGAAAAAAAGCAAAAGCATTTATTGCTAACTTTGAATTTTAATACCACTGCTAGGCTAATGTAGACCGTTTTTACTATAGTGGCCGACGCCTTCAAAGGAACTCGGTATACCAGATTCGCTGTAAAGTTTGCGAATCCGACATATATTTTCAAACTTTGTAGACTCTCTCGGAAAAAGTTTCTCTGATCTGATTCTCTCGAGTTTGTTAATACTTATGTTAAGATTAGTCGTACTTGCTTGTCTTTCGATTATCATCTGCTGCCTTCCGTTTAAAGGTTGCTATTTATTATCTACCTGTCATCAGTTACCGATTACCTATTAGTGATCATCGCCGTTTATTTATTATCTATTAGTTACGATCTGTTAACCTGGTATAGCGTTCGGTGTTCAAAGTTCGGATCGATCGTTCCCTTCATATATTTAATGTTTCCTTTGAAGTTAAGCTACCAGAGCATCTAGTATTCATTAATGTTGTACGGTCTTTCCGTCTTTCGTTTAGATTGAATGAATATGACTTTTTCTGTATTCACTATATTTGTTAAGAGTCAGTGGCCGCCGTGCATGTACATGAATGCAAGTGCCTGAGATGCACTTAACTGTCCAATATTTCATGTTTTTATGAAGCATTTACCTCGTTTTGTTGTTTGTTTCTTTTTTATATTTGAACATGTTTTATAAAAGAGTTTTTTTTTTTTTTTTTTTTTTGGTTTTCATGCAGTGGTCAGTTGCATCGCGTTCGGATTCATCCACTCTAAAAGGCCCGACGACTGAATCTTTTTCTATAAAATGCATACACATTAGAGCGCGTACAGATGCTTGTAACTTGTTCCTGTTGCTTGGGCAAACAGCAGCAGTAGCAGTGAGCAGCATCGACAACTATTAAGCACTTGTGTTTTCTAAACGTTTCACAAATCGCCACAGCACTAGTAGCTAAAGGAGTAGTAGCTCTTCAAGCCACCCTTTGCATAACGTTGGGTCTGAAAGTCCTCCACGGCACTGAATCATTGTTGTCCTCATCATCATAATTGTAATCAAACTGTGCTGTTTGTTGCTTTTATTAGTCTATTGTTTCCTTATTATCGTTGTTTAAAAGTTTTTATTCCATTTGTTTGTTGCTGTTGTTTTTGTTATAGTTGTTCAATGAACAATAACATTAGCCAAGTGCATGTTAGTTGGTTGCCCATGGTAGCCGTATTGTCTACGTATGTGTGTACAGCATGTGCCACTATACACAACAATGAAAACGGCAACAAAAACAGCGCTATAAAAACATTACTTATAACTTTTTTTTGCCTTCGTGTTGCATTTGTTGGGTCTGCTTTTTTAGTTTGTTTGTTTCACTATTATTGTTGTTGTCGTTGTTGTTTATTTGTTTGTTTTTTCTACACACACGTGCTGTTCGCATCTCGTATGCAGCTTGCATTTGCTTTTGTTTCACTGCTCCTTGTACGGGCGCTGTTATTCATTATTATGGTAAACATCGCCACTAGCTTCACCACCACCGCACCATCACCATTACCATTACCATCATCTGCGAGTAGTTTCAGTTTAGCAAATTTGTGCATAAAAATCACTTTTTTTTTTCTTTTGCTCATTCTATTGCTGTTCGTCTTTCTTTTCATTTCAATGCTTAAACAATGAATTTCACTTGTTTTGTATATGCGTCAAAAACATGTTTTCTACGGTCGTCACTCCGTTGGTCATTACGGTCATACGGTGTTGGCGTATTGTGTTGTGCTGTGTTAAGACTGCAATAGCAGCGACAACAACAACAACAAGTGTTTGCTAACTGACTTATTAATGCTGGCTGATCCACTTTTTGACAAGAGAAGAATTATCTTAAATTAGGAATTCATTCAAGTGAAATTTTGTATAAATTTATGGCCAACGAAATGAATTGTTTATGTCTGCCTGTCTGACTATATTTGCTTATTTGCTTTTCCTTAAATCTAACATTTTTCTAGGACAATTCTTCGAACAATTGCAAGACACAAGTTGTGGGCTGGTAAACAAATATTTATTTAAATGTGTACATATACATATACATATACATATATATTGCGCCCAGAAGCATGATGTTCTTTTTGCTTTATAACCATAGACTTATATGAATTGCAAAAGCAATGAGTTTCTTGCATTTTTCATTTACTTCCCCCTTCCCCTCCCCCTCCGCCACCCAAACATCTTTTAAAAGTAAATAAGAAAGTCGTTATGTATTTCACATAAGACATTATTTACAGGAATTTTTCTCTTTGCTTTTCTATATTGACTCTGAGCAGGACTAAAGCGTGTTCCAATGGATTTTTTTCGTACTTAAACTCCACATTTTAATTAACATAGGATTTGATTCAGTGCTTGACTCACTAAGAATGCATAAACATAACATTTATATTTAAAAGGGTCATTACATTTAAGATAGCAAGCTGCGTAGTATTATTGAGATCGTAAACGAATGTATGGATATGGATCCTTTCACACGCAAGTGTCATGGAACTGGTTTTTGTTGATGAAAATATTTTTCTTGTTTATTAATTGCTAAACGGTCGTCGAGCCTTGGCTATCATATTACTACAGCCTACAGTAGGAAATCTCTTCCAGCATTGCAGATATAACCTACTGAAGAATTATTGGCAAGAGGTCTAACAACATTTGTAGCATATTTTCGGATCCTTATGAAAGCTGCCTTTACTGCCGCTTAGAACTGCTGCATGCCCAACTTTTCTAAAGAGATATACTAGCTGTTCAATCATAATTATGATAAGAGTAACAAATACGCGTTTTCGTTACATAAAAGTTTGATTGCGTAAATTTTAGAGCATTTTTATAGCATAAATTTATTAAGTTATCGCACCTGTCAATTCCACTCGTGATAGACATATTTTTAATTGCCTTTTTACGATACAACAAAAAAAAAAAAACAATTTTATTTCTAAAACGCGATATGAGCAATAAATTGTATTTGAAACTTTGTCTTCGATACTTCAAAGCAGTCGAAGAAATATGGCCAAAAGCGTAAGCCGCTTATCACATAAGGCAATAATTCAATTTTTTTGCATATTTACAAATACTTGGAGAAGAAAGAAATTGTATTTTGCTTAAACCGAATCTTTGGGTACCCACCTATTCCTTTTTTTTTTTTTTTTCGTTTTTTCTAAACAAAAGTTTGTAATGGTTTCAATGGAACAAATATAAGCAGTTTGCTCTTTAGACACAAGATAATTTGTAGAAACCCTGTTCATTCATAAACATGCGGTAAGTTGTTAGCAATCGCTACCACATAAAATATAATGTAGTACATAAAATAAAGACAAAGAGAGAGTGCGTAGCTAACGCTCACAAACACACCCACACGGCGCAGCGGCTGAAAGGATGAAAAGATCATTGTGTAAACAACAGGAGGTGGCAAATAGCTATCTAGTTTGGTTATTGGGCAATAGCAAACGGATCTGTAGAGTGGATATCTCAGGCTAATCTAGCCGGAGCAAATAAAGCAAACCTTGATAGTTCGGAACCAGGACGGGTTACCTGAACTCATACTACTTTCGTATGCATTTCTTGTACATAGGACAAAGTCAAGCATTGCAAAATTAAAGTCGAGCATGGAAGATGAGACGCGGAGTTGATTGTCGACTTCCAAATGGAAGGAATAAGAATTAATGGCAAATGCTTTGTGAACCTTCACTAATTTCCACGCGAGTGCAAGGAACAGTGTTACGTTTACGCTTAAAAGTCAATTACGCTAAATATTCAATGTCTACTTACACCAAAACAAATTTGTTGCAGATTTAGTCAAATGTTTAGCCAATTACTTGAACCAATAAAGTTTTTTTTTATTAAAATTTTATTGTCCAGAAAATGAGAAAGAAAATGGAAGTAATTGCAATAAAGTTGAAAAATTCAAATCACTCTTTATGACTAAATTGTAAACAAACTTTAATTGATTACGCTACAGAATCGATTTGTTTGAAAGCAATTATCACGAAATTCGTTAGTGAGTCGTAAAATTGCGAATTGCGGTCAACGTGATGGTTATTTCAAAACTTGCGTGATATGTGGAATAAAGTAAGGCAACATGTCTTTGATAATTAAATGTTTGTTCAATCAGATTCGATCGGCTAGTGCATCAGTAGCTCCCTGATCGTAGAAATTCAGAAAAAGAAGTGGGAGGAAGAAAGGAACCTATGCTTGACGCAAGACATTCATTGTCTAAATTGTACGTATTGTAGTACTGAAGAACCAAGGTGGTGGAAATAAATTGGAGCACATATCAGGGAAGAGAGAAGAAGATACGGACGCCAGTTAATTTACCAAAAAAAAAAAAAAAACAACCGGAAAAGCTTCTGTGTGGACTGGGTTGTATGGGAAGCACCTTCGATGACTAATGCTTCAAAAAAGGGTAATTAGGAAAGCCCAGTGGTCACACGCAGTTCTAGCAAGGAATTAAATTAGTTTTTTTTCATTACGAAATTCATTCCCTTGGCATGGCAGGACTATTATAAACGGGAAGCCAGCGCTGACATGAGCAGCGGTAATGGATGGTAAGGAGAAGAAAAAAGCAGAAAAAAAAAGCTAAAATAAATCGTTTGCCATTGTTTGTACATTACTTGTTTGTGTTATGTAATATTCTGATAAATATTTTTTTTTGTGCACTTTACTTTCCTGTTCGTTACTTAATTGGCTTCTGTAACGTATACGCATATGTCTTGTTGTGATGTTGGTTTTCTTCTGATATTTACTTTTTCACTAGTTTATATACTTATAATATATATATGTATGTATATATATATAAATATATGTATATGTATATGTATATTTGATCTAATGGGATCCCTTGGGATATAATGTCCGTCGTCATGGCAAGCGTTCGTGTTATTGACACAGTTTACCGTAACGCAGTTTTACTGTAAAGAGCTTTAATTTATTTTAACATTAGTTAAGGAAATCAAAGTGCAATGTTGTTGTTGTTGTTGCTGCTGTAATAGTTAACACATGTACTAATGTTTTTATTTATTTGTGTGTTAAATTTTTTTTTTAATTGGCTAAGGTGTTGACTTTGGCTAATTGTATTAATTAGTAGCTAATAAAATATTTAACATGTTCATAATTCACGCTAATTAAAAATGGCTTTTCTCCTTTTTTTTCAAATTTAGTTTTACAGTCTATATACACATTTTGTTTTTGCTTTTCTTCTTCTTTTTCTCTTAAATTTTATTGTTATTTGGAATTTTAATAAAATTCGTTATTTTAGTTTTTGAATTTTTGGCATATATATATATATACACATTGATATATACAGATATAAGACAAGTGAAAGAAAATTACGAACAAATGGTATGTATATGATATCTGTGTTCATAGCTTGTGGCCTTTAGGGTAAAAAAAAAAAACAAAAAAAAAGTATATATATAATAGACCTTTCCTCGGCATTTTTCGATTGATTTTCTGATTTCATTTGTCACAAGCTCATCCCCCATCCTTGTATTCATTTTTTTTCTTTCTTTTTCTTACGTGGCATCCTAAACGTTGACTTGCAGTTAGAGCAAAAATGAAAAAACAATTAAGAACAAGAATAAAAGAGAGACAGACGCACACGCAGAGAGAGAGGGAGAGTAATGTGGCCTTTGACATAGTGCTGTGTGTACCTTCCGGCGTGTTTAAACTATTTCCTTCCGAGAAGAGATGCTTCCTCTTCGGATATTATGCTTCTATTTTAAATTATGACTTCAAGTTAAACTAAGGAAAGATAGAAAACACTTCCCTTACATCGCGCTAATGCATGAAGAAATTTTATAACACATAGAATGTAGACTGTCTTGCTTGCCATCTATAAGTAACATTATGAGCACAGTGCACTGCTTGGTATTAAGAGATGTCGCTGATGTTTTTTTTGTTTTTCTTTTTTGATGACGATAATGAATCTTAATTGATTTGAGAAAATATGTGCCGCGTTTAAGATCAAAATCAAAATGCCGCCATAACAAAAATTGACAACTCTACTGACATTGTGTTAATTATTGTATCGATGTTAAATGCGATGAGAACGCTACAATCAACAAACAACAACATAAACTGTTGATATTAGACAACAACATTAACGGAGAAAAAACAACTATTAACAAAACGCATTACAGTCAACGTGTGTAACATAAGCTATTGCGAGTAGACAGACAAATCTATGCAAGCGAATAGCACTCAAATTGTTGTTGTTGTGTGTGTTTGCTATAAAAGCGGCACATGTCAGTCAAAATCAAGTATAGAAAGAAATGCTGATGAAGATGATGACGGTGATGATTATAAGAGTAGCAAACAAAAAAGGCATTTAATTTCTTAAGTTTTATAAACATGGAAACAGATCTCATCATCATCAACGGACTATTAGAATTGACGCTTTACTCGCCGTACCACCCATTTTCATTTGCTGTTCGCGTTATGTGTAATAGTATGCCAGGCTAACTAAAACTTTGTCTTTTCTTTCTTCTTTTCATTTTTTTCGTGTTATTACCGTTGCCACTACTTAACTTATTGACTTGACCGACGTGACCGTTTGTTACACAAGCATAAGCACAAGCACAAGCACAACACAGCACAGCACAGAGCAGCACAGCGCAGTGCAGCATAGTACAGCAAAGAAATAGAAAAAATTGTTCAGTTAATTTTTATCAATGTTGAAAAATCTCACCATATAACATAATCACCGATCTAGCATCTGAATAATGCACACATAAGGTAAGGGGATATTACAGAAAAAAAAAATCTTTAAACGTTTCAGTGTGCGTGTGGTAAATAACATGTCGATTGGGGAATTAGTGTTAAGCGCCATTGCTTTCTGAAACTTTCAAAAGCTGACAATCACTGTTATCACAATAATGATTTTAAAACATCTTGTTGTTCCAATTTTACAGCATAATAGTTTTATACCGAAAAAAAAGCCAAAGAAAGAAGGCATGCGGCCGAGAGCAAAAAGCTGAAATGCATTTTCCCCCGTTTTTTGTTTCTGTAATTTTTGTAATCTCTTTAAGCCACGAAAGTAACTCAACCTCTTAGGCACAGGTGCTTTTCTAATATTTCTCTTAACCTGCATAATGTGTACGATTAGCTTTTCCGTTTCGTTAATTTCTTTACTTCAGC
Organism: Glossina morsitans morsitans; assembly: GCA_001077435.1. Lineage (NCBI taxonomy): Eukaryota > Metazoa > Arthropoda > Insecta > Diptera > Glossinidae > Glossina > Glossina morsitans. The sequence continues at coordinate 37,314 of CCAG010003322.1, forward strand.
CTTGCACCCAGTTTTAGAGACGTACACATGCACATATCATCTGCACACAGATGCAGACGATTTGTATGTAGACATAAACGCACGCATTTAAAAACAAGTACATAATTACTGAACTTTGAGGTTAAATACTCCACATCGCTTTAAAATAGTTTATGACCGTCAAAGATGAACGGAATGGATACATGATTGAATTATTACGTGCAATATTATTTGTGCTACGAAGTGCATTAACTTTGTAAAAACATTACTAATTACTAAATGTATATTTATGACCGACCAATCGGTCAAGAGATGGCCCCTGTACGTGCAACATCAAACGGTGAAAAGTGGAGAGAAAGGTAACGATTGGCAGGAGCCTAGTGGGTGCATACCCAAGCGATAAGCTTTATACCTTTGACAAGTGAGCCCTCTCGTCAGCTACGAGCAAGTTGTTCGTGTTAAACTTTCCGATAATCGATCCTGTTCCTTGTAAAAATCTTTCTTGCCTCGCCTTGCTTCAAATTTCTTGTAAATTTACTTTTGGTTTACTGCCGCAAGCCTGTTGGACTTTTTCTAATTAAATATTCTGAAGCCAAGCTTCGCGTTCGGCAAACGAAATTTTCCCTGATATGGTTGAGATTTTTGTTGAGAGTTTAAAAATTTCGTTTGCTTTAAGCAAAATGGCTAATGTCATCTACTCTCAGGCAATCGTAACTGCGACAGAAAAGAAATATGACCACTTGAATTTCATAGCCGCAAAGCGCTATACCCTGTAGTTGACCTGTAGTGGTGAAGAGCAAGGAATGCTGACACGTATGTTGACATCAAGTCCGAGCGGGATTAACATCAACCTATGCTGACGATTACCCACAAGGGTAGTAATCGCCTGATTTAAAAGCAAACTGGTATCCTGCTAAGTTAGACGGAGTGCGGTAGGGTGTCCTTATCGAGTGAGTACACAGACCCACTAGGCTGCAGCCATCTCGCTATATCAATCTTTTTCTTCTCTTCTTCTTCTTCTGACCCGTCGCTTTGTTTACAGGCAACCTCTGAGTGGTTGCTCATTAAAAAAAAAGTTGAAAGCAAAGTTTTTCCTTTTTGGTTAACAAAAGTTCACCAACGCTGTATTGTGTTTAAAGTCTCGAGTGTAGTATTGAATTGAAGCGATCCTTATTGCGATTATAACATTCGTTTTCATTTGTCTTGCAGCCCTACATACTTACATATAAGGCTTACTCACGTATGAAAAGGGAAAGTTGTCTGTGCAAAGCCAATAAAAAATTCTTTTATAAAAAATTCCATAAAATTCAAATATTTTATTTTATTATGAAATGATTAATATGAGAGCAAAATTAAGATAAAAAACAAAAAAATTATATCTACTAAAAGAATAATGTAATAATAATAATAATAATAATAATAATAATAATAATAATATTAAAAAAATAATGATAAACTAAATTTCATTATTTCGTATTAAAAGTAAAAAAAAAAAAAAGAAGCACTGGCTAATAACAAACGTGTGATTCAACTTTCAACTTGGGTACAATTACAAGCAGATTGGCATTAATGTTCTCTTAGTTGCTAATGAACGATTATTCATAATAATCGTATAAATGAAAAATCGTAAAAATGTCACACAAGATTCGTTAGCAAAAAACTTACATTAAAATTTATAAAATACAAAAAGAGTAAAAATAAAAAACGAAAACGAAACAATCATTAATCAAACAAATAGTTTAAAAGGAAAATATTGAAGTAATATTTATATAAAAATAGGTGTGAATAGATATGTTACGCGAGATTATAATAAAATCGAAATTAATTTGTAAATGAGAATTTTCTTTTTTTTTTATATTATATTAATAACAGGGTAATTAATATTAAACTAAACACTTAAGAAGATTTTACAAATTTTTTGCAATTTTTTTCTTGGTTTCATTTTTTGTCTATTTATTTTTGTTTTGTTTTTTTTTTTTAAAGAAAAAATTGCATTTTTGGAATTTTATTTATAACGACAGCCCACACCATATTTTACAATATCATAAATAACTAAAGGAAACATAATCACATTTACACTTTTAAATATATTGGCAGTTATTTATTATTTTATATTTTTCTATTATTAAATAATAAACAATTACTTGGCATTAATATTTTTTTTTATCTACTAAAAGCAACAAAAAGAAAACTTAGACCTTTAAGTTTAATAAATTTAATTAAGGAAAAAATGGCAAGTATTTTAGCTAAAGTGTTTCACATAACTATATATAATACATTTATACATATGTAAATATATATGTATATCAAATAATTTTCTTGTACCACTAAATTTCCTAAGATTTACTAAAGAAAAATAATTGAATACTTGATGTGTCAAACATTTCCCAGTAGCTTGAGGCTAATGTGATCAAGGTTACTATTCCTAGCAATATTTGATAAAGCTTTCCAGATCATTTGAATATTATGAACTTGGTAATTTCTGATTTCATCGTGTCCCCTTGCGTGTATCCATCACCGAATGATAAGCGTTATATTCATCTTGTCGAAACGTTTGCAACGCCCAGAACAAGATGCTTTAGAGACCTCACAAAGTATATATATGTGTATATATTTGATTAGCATCAAATTTTGGATTGACCTAACCGTGTCCATCCGTCCATCTAATGTCTGTTGTAACCATTCTCCTGGCCGCAAAAAGGTGCTATCGACTTCAAATTTGGCAGAAACATTGGAAGTTCTTGCTCGCAATTCAGTATCGAAAATACTCCAAATTGGTTAAAAGACACGCCTACAGTACCATTTCTGTCTCTTTGGAGGAATATGAAGTCGGGTTTTTGCTCGTTACTCAAGACCTATGGCAGACAAAAGTACAAAAATTAGATCTTATGTTCCGTGGGTGACACTGTAGTACCTGTACAAAAATGGGAAACATTGACGAATCCTAATCCATATGGTAGTGTATCAAAATTGAACTTTTTTTCAATACCTAATAATATCAACAACTCTGGTATCAGTTGGCCAAACAGAATAAATAATCATTGTCTCCATATGGATAAGACAAAAGACTCCCGCATCGTCAACATACACACTTCAAACCAACTCGGTCCTAGCTAACTATAAAATAATCCCGTTATAGTTGGTACAGTAATTCTTAAGCTGAAACCAAACGATATCTTAGAGCGGAAAAAGGCTACAAATTGAATAAAAATATATTTTTAAAGAAAATCTTAATGTGAACAATCAATTTGATATAATTCGGGAGTTTCGAGCATTCTCCTATTTAGCAGCGCTTTCAAAACGTGAAAGTCGACTTTTGTAACTTTATCAATGTGTTTGGCTTACTCGTTGGGAAAGGAATAGTGCGCACACATGAAGCGCCAGTGTTTGAAAAAGCTTCAAGATGTGACTCGTATGTTATATCGTTAGAACGGGTGCATTCTAAGGGACCATGGGTGTACACATGCCAACTAATTCCTGCTAAGCATTCCATATGTGGAACCCTGTGACATTCGATCCTTTATTGAATGCTAATAAGTCGCGTCAAGTACTAACGATGAAGTTTATCGGATTTTCCCGAAAAATCTTCCATCTTTAAATATTGATAGCCATTTACTGTTACATTCTTTACTAGGATTTGAAAATCAGTTGTCTGTACTCTACGTCAAGTCAATTTCTAAACTAATTTGCTCAGGGTTTTTCTGAAAGAAACATCGATCACATCATGCCACGGATATTCCCTTGCTTCGGTTGGTTATCATAAGCTAATAAATAAATTGTTTGTGTTAAATAAAATAGTTTGGCACAATTTTATGTTTTTTTCTTCTTTTTTTTTTCATAATTTTTTTATTTAATTTAACTAATTGTTATATTTTTTTATTATTCTTCTAATTATGAGTATTATTTTTATTGAAAAAGTTTGCAGATAATTTGAAAAGTTTTTCATTTCTCTCGCCCGTTTTGTTTATTTAATTAGTAGGAAAAAGGGAATTGAGAAGTTTTTTTTTTTTTGTCATTCAAAAGCCTTTGGTTATAAGTGTTATTGACTAAGTGTAACATTAGTGTGTTAATAAGAGAGAATTTCAAAGTTGACTAAAACTGTCAACCGTTTTTTTCTAAATATAAACAGTGGACGACAGTAGTGACGATAACAAAGTGAAAGTGAACGCATGGAAGCGCCCAAACGCCCTATATTCCAAATCATTAGGAGGTTTCAATTACAAGTTTAAATATCTTACGGATTTTTGTTAGTTGGTTAGTTAGCTAAACTTTTCATTTTATTCGTTGTTAGTTGAGATTTATTTTATTTGATTCACTATGAAAATTTTTTTCTTCGCTATTAATTAAATTTTGCTTAAGGCTTGAATTGCAGTCTCGCGTAGTCGTCACTCCGTTAACCCTTAAATACAACAACGGACAACAATCAGATAGCAATTAAGGAAAATAAACGAAAAGGGACTTGAGATTAACTCTATAGAGGGTCATGGCTCGCTATTATCCATACATCTCCTTCAATACTGTTATTCATATAACGGATTTCCAAAATAAGGCGATTAATGACAAGTGGTCGAAAAAGAGGTCCGTTCGGGGCCATTTTCAACAGAGTTCACGCTTGATTCGAAGCACGTCAATGTCCCGGATTTCATCAAAATATCTCATAAATTACAGCTTGCAGGTTAAACACAAATAACAAGACGGACAGACGGACAAATAAGCTTATATTGATTGAGGAAAAAATTGAAAAAATGATTTTGAAGCGATCGGTATAACAAAAGTTGGTCTCTTCTCAAGTGTTGTATACAGCCGCATAAACTTAATATAGCGTATACAAAAGAAATTAGTGAAGTGGTAAACACAGTGCTTGAGTTGTTTACAAGCCTTCTTTCGAAGTCCTTTGTTTGCATCCTGGTTGTTACTGAACATTAAGTTAAAAATCGCCAATGAGTTCCAAACCTCGAGTGCATAGTATGTTTTTGCGTACCTTGAGTGTAAGTAAATGAATGTACTGCAAATCTTGTGCAGTAAGTAGATTTTTGCCTTAGTAACCCATAGATGATTCGGACTTAAATTATGTATGTTTTCGTACAGCGAGTAAATTCGTTCCATTGTATCCTAAACGTAAATCTTCTCTTTTGCTTTGCTTGGTTTGGCGTGGAGTTAAAAGAAACTGAAACTTTTCAAACTATCTTTCAGTTTTATAAACAACAAAAAACAAAAAAAAAATTAATAAATATTTTAAGATTACACATGGAATAACATAAATTCGAAAGGTGTTTTACTTCGATTCTATTACATAAGCATATACTCCTTAAGTGGGGAACTTACTTTAGCTTTGCTTTGTGAGTATTTTTGTGGACAGATCGTAGGGAACATAGTTTTAAAAAGGAAAAACAAAACTAATTTTAGGAACAATAGATATCAAGTCGGTAGTAAATTGTAAGCTGTTGTAGCGTTTAGTGAATTCTACCTATTAATCAAAAGACCATTTGCCGGCGGTAGTAGAGTAGATGGTGTAGAGGGAGGTGCTGGCGGCGGCGCTGTTGCCACATTTAAGGGTATGCTAGCGGAATTGCTAATTATTCCACCCACTATACCAATATTACCGTTTGGACCGGGCGCTGTACTGATATTTGGTATGAGTGTTAACGATCTCGGATTGTGACTGTGAACCGATGAAGGATTACTTAAAGTTGTTGCATTGTTGCGATGATGTTTACTAGAATTTCCCTTAACCATGTTGCCGTTATTTTTTTGCGCCAAATGTGTTTGATGGTGTTTGGCCAGATGAGCCTTTTGTCGAAAACTTTTACCGCACAGCGTACAAGCGAAGGGTTTCTCACCAGTGTGCGTGCGTATGTGCACATTAACGGAGTACTTGTCTTTAAAGCCTTTCGAACATATTGTGCAATAGTGCAGAGAGCGTTCTTTTCGCTGACCTGTATTAGTACCAGATGTGGAGTTAATATTTGTTGTAGTTGTTGTTGTTGTTAGCGTATTATTACTATTGCCGTTAGCGTTACAATGCGTAGGACTATTGCTGCTGTTAGTACTGCTGCCGCTTGATGCGTTACTAACGCTGCTGCGACTACCATTTGCCAAAAGTAACGTAGTACTGCCAGTCTTAAGGCTGTTGTTGTTGTTGTTGTTGTTGATCACATTAGGATTATTATTGTTGTTATGATGAGCGGCGACAGCGGTAGCTACAGTGGACATGGTGCGTTTATATTTTTTGGTGACTTTTGTTGAGCTCCCGATGCGATTGCTTGAGGTGGTTACTTCTGATTTGAGAGGCTGTGACGGAGTCTGATTATGTTGGGAGGTTGCAAGACTTACTACGCCAATCGAGGGTATTGGTGTTGGTCCACCAGTAGGAGTTGTAGGTTCTGAGCCTGTTGCTGCACTTGTCCCTGTAACCGAATGTAATGAAGGCAGCTGTGTGTTCCCCGTTGCGTTTATTGCTCCGTCATTGGCAGAGATCGGCATGATGACTTCATTGCTGGGAAAATCGTTGGCACTAGCAGATGGGGTGCAAAACTGTTGCACTTCGTTGGCAATATTGAAGGCATTCTCCAGCGATAGGAACATGTCATCGACAATAATATTTGAAACAGCCGAGGGATTTGTGTGACCACCTGTGTTACCGCCATTATTCGAACTGTTTACAGGAGTTAATGGACCATTTATATGGGGCGAATGCGTTACTACTAAGTGGGAACTATGCGAACTGGCCGTTTGGGTGTCTTCGAAAATTTGAGCAGCATTCAAAGACGAATCAGTGAAACCCAAGGCATCCTTAAGATAGACGAATTGGGAAAAAAGAAAAGAAAAGAAAAGAAATACAAGTGACGAGACTGACATTGACAATGATTTAGCTGCGCTCCGTGATATAAGTATTGGGTTTAAATTTGGAAATCATTTTCATTGACTACATTTACTCACCGTATCGACGGGAAACAACATTCTTCTCATTTCGTCGTCTTTGACTGTTGGTGATGTAGGCATTAATGTAATACCATTATGCATGTGCAAACCTTTGGAATAACCTTTGCCCTGTAGAGCGCTACGCAACAAAGATTCGGCCGAATTCTATAAATAAATTAAATAAAGTTTTTTCAAAAGTTTGAAAAATGTTTAAATTTTATCCTTTAAGAATTCTTCATCTAATGCCTATGTTTTCTCAAAAGTTTTTTAATATGCGTAGTAAATGTACCCGAAAAAGCTGATTGCACCAGAGTATATTAAGTTTGTGCGGATGTATACAACCCGCAGAAGGATTTGAGGCAGATGGAACTTTCGTTATACCGATTGACTGGCCGTCTTTCGATCTGTCAGTCTGATGTCCGCCAGTTTATCCAGATTACAACGAAACTTTCAATACATGTTACTTTAGTTTTGTCGTCGTTGTTGATGCACCCTGCCATACTTATGGTACAATGGTTTGTGCGATCGCATAGAACGCCTAGGAGGACTTATGATAGACCCATATTTTATTATACTTATCAATTCAACCTGTCTGTCTGTACATCTGTCTATACGTGCCGTCTGTACGTGGGTTAGCCCGTCGTTTCGTTTTGTTTTCTTGTGTTCAACCTACAGTTGGTAATTCTTGAGATATTTTGGCGGAGTTTGGGGCACCGATTTCCCTTCGGATCGGATCACTTTTTCGACCACTTCCCCTATAACGCCGTTTTTTTGAAAACTCATTATATCAATAATTGTATTACGCAAAGTGGTGTACGACTGCCCATTATATATTTACTTGTTGTTAGCTAGCAAGTTTGTATTTACGATTAATTAATTAATCCAAAAATTGTTACACTGAGATGGCAACACTCACCTGTTCGCTATTATGATCCGTCATATGCCAATCGTTGTTATTATTTTGAAATTGATCTATCTGTTGACTGACAATGCTCGGCAAAGGACTCGTTGTATTTTCATTTTTAATAACTCCGATACTGTTGTTCGTTACCGAGGCTAGTGTCGACATTAACGAAGGTAAGCGTGATGTATTTGATAATGAACCTAAGCCATTTCCGCCTCCTGAACCAGTATCATCTCCTGCAACGGCGTTCAGCGAATTCATACAATTTGTTGCGTCGCCGGAGCTAACGTCTTTGGTGCCGTCCGCACTAAAACCACTATCATCGTAAGAATACTCGGATTTAATGTAACCGTGAAAAGAATTTAACAAACTATCCAAATCCAAAGTGTTATTTAGCTGTGAGTCCGGTTCACGTTTCAGCCACGATTCGGTGCCATTTAATACTTTTAATGTGTAAATTTGGCCATCGGTATTGATGACGCTTGATATCGAGCCATCGTTATTGAGAGGGGTCTGAGTTATTTGCGGTGCCGTATTAAGAGAGGAAGAACTGGTGGTAATCGCCGTTTGTGAGTTACTGCAACTACTAAGCAAATTCGTGCTATGAGAATGCGATGAAGGCGGATCTGTACTGGAGGCATTGGCGGGGACTGTATGAGTTACTGGCGGATTCATAACGTTGCTAGGGGTTGTATGATGATGTAAGGAGGAACTCGCATTTGGGGCGCTCGAGGAATTTGTCTGATGCTGCCAGCAGTAACGATCTAAATCATCAAATATCGTAGACTCTAAACGGCTTTGCTCTTTGTCCGTATTCCAAAACTAAATTAACGCAATAGAAGAAGAACAGGCAAGTGTAAGAGATCAGTTGATGCATGCAGACAAAGAAGATGCATAAGGTATAAACAAAAATAAAAACAAAAATCTAACACTAACGCATTTTTGTTAATCTTTAACAAATGCAACTGTCATGTTACGTGTCTTCTTACACGCAAGTCAAACGGTTAACAAACCGCCTAATGATTGACGTTTCGAAATTTTCCAGCGAAAAAAAATGGAAGAAAATTCTTCCACTTGAAAGAAAAAAAAAAAAAACGACAAAGCGAAACATGTTCGCTCTAATCAGAGAAATGCATTGGATTTATGGTCTTTGTTAAGCTGCTACTCTACAAACCGCGTTCAGGTCAATAAAATCATACACGTATCTAATGAATGGCTTGTTTAGCTAAGCAAAACATGCCTTTGTTTTTTTTTTTTTTTTTTTTTTTGCTTTTTCTATAAATTTTACATCACCAATTTTTATCTTTTCCTTTTTTTCTTTTTTTTTTTTTTGGTAATCATGGTCTCTGCACGGCACGTGCTTTCAGTTTTTACAAGTTTTAAATGTTTTCATATTTGCTTAAAACAAAAAGCAACATTTTTTGCTTTTCTTCGGACTATTCAATTCAAATTTATTGTTTTTTGAAAGTTTTCTTTTTATTAAAAAAAAAGAAAAAGAAAAAAAAAATAATTTTGTATATATATAAAAAGTTTAGAGACAAACTTGTTCAGGATTGAACACATTTAGGTACATATCTGTTACCTTGTATGAGATTTAGTGTTTGTTATATATAGGAAATCACATCATAGAGATATTTGTTTTCATTTAATTAAAGTTTATATGAAATAAAAATTAGATTTTTTTGTTCGCAAATACTTATTTTTTTAATAGATTTTTTAATTAAAGCGCAAGAAATTAAAAACGTAATCAGATATTTTAGTAATAAAAATAATCTTAAAAATTCGTATTTGATATATTTGTTATATATATATGTATATATATATATATATATGGACATATAGTCATTTTTTTTCTTTACTTTTTGTTTAACAATCAATTCCTTTTTTTTTTTCTCTCTCTTTCTGCCACTAATGCTTAATGAACATTTTATGTTGTTGTCGGTACAGGTGTAGGATTTCTTGTGTTTTTTTTTTTCTGTTTAGTACTAAAATATTTATAGTTTTTTTTTTTCATCTGTTTGTATTAAAATACTTTCATTAATTTTTTGGTTTGTTAATGCATTCGTTAGTTAGATTATAGCCGCACATAATCACACTCACTTACTTACTCATATGCCACCCAAACAAATATTTATACATCTGTTTGTATTGAAGGCGTCCGTTGTACGTTTCTACTTATACAGACAGATAGATACACACACTCAAGCCACACAAACACACACGTTTGCTATTTTCTGTTATTTGCTGTATGCACGTATGTGTCTGTTAAATTTGGAATTTCAAAGTGTTATTAGGCCATACATTAATATTAAATAAATTGTTAGTAATATTTCTTAGGTTTTGGCTCTATTGTGTCACTTGCTGTTAAATAAATTTGAAATATTTTGTAAATTTTTTTTTATTTTGCAAAATATGTTTCTTGGAAATATCTCTATATTTTTTTCCTCTCTTTTCCACATATTTCACAATTTTGTTATTTATTTATTTTTTGAAATAATCTTTTACACTACAGTTTAAAATGGGTGGACTAAAAGTAAAAAAAAAAAACTTATTTTTAATAAGTTTCTCTTATTATGGATAGAGGTAATGTGTTATTAATCTTTATCACAGCTTGTATCATAAAATTCTTGGGTGCGTTCGAGTTCTTTTTAAATTTAATTGGCATGGTTAGTAGTAACAATAAAACTGGCTTGAGACGAATAGTGGATCCCTTCCATTTCCGCTTTTCTGTTTTCCCGCTCAAGGCATATGGAGACACTGTTATGATTAGAAAGCAGCGGGGAAAGAGATGGGATGTGGCCGCAATCTAGTGGGTGGTGTGTCTAATCGTTGAGTGTTATGCCTTAAGCGACTTGGCTACGACCAACTATGGTCTATCCCCTAGGGATTTGAGTGTAGCTATGAGACTATGAGACATTCAGTTTTAAATAGGCTTACGTAATAACATACCGCTCAATAATCAGCGATATTGACATATAGAGACGTTGTTTCTGATACAACAAAATCTCTATTATTTTTGGATCGTTTGTTTACGAATTTTATTAGTTTGCGACTTTACCTACTTTCGTTAACTTCGAAACGAGGAAGAAAGCTCAGTTTCATGAGTCGGTTGAACATTGTCCTTTGGGGAAAAAAAATACCGCTCCAATTCAACATTGGCTTGAAAAGTATTATGGCAACGTTTCTTCTTTGAAAATAAGAATTGGACGGTGGTTTTCTCGTTTTAAACGAGCCCAGATGGATGTCAGAAAGAGGAAATATAAAAAAAAGCTGGAAATTTGCCTCGATGCGCGAAAAATGAAATTAATACAATTAGCTCTCTTCGTGCAGGTATTAAAAGGCAGGGTGTTAACCATTTCGCATAAAAATTGAGGCACGAGGAAGTAGTTTTTCAAGTCGGTATCGCATTGCCTGCCAATGGAAGAAAAACGTTAACGTGTTGTTGATGCGGAATACTGGAAAAATTGAATGAGTTAATTACCGAATTGGTACTCCGTCGTATTCGTCAAATCTGTTTACAACTCGCAAAAGGACCTTCGGGGAGTATCGTGGTGGCTGTGGTTTTCAAACATCGCCATCAAAAGCCTCAACACTCTCCAGAGTGGGTTGATTGGCCACACACTTTAAGTCGACCTGGTACTTTAGCAGGATTGCCTAACTCTTTATGGGACGCCAGTTCACGCTTAAATAACCCGTTGTATCAGCAGACATGGTGAGTTGAAGCCACGAGGCAAGCACTCAAACAATTCTGACGTCGACTGCAAATCGCAAAGGGACGCTTCAGGAAAAAGGATTTGGGTCAAGCGCAGAGGGCATTGGGGAAACTGAAGCATATTTTGATAACCTTGAGAAATCGCTTCTACATTATACTATAATAGTGATTCAGTTTGCAAATGAAATGTTCTTTCTATTTATACTTAGCCCCGGGAATTATAGGCAGTGATGTCGTAGCTATACCTAAAGGCAATCCCTGCAATTGGCTTGTTTTTAAAATAAAGCGGCAGAAAGCAATTCGATTGCGCCTTCCTGAGGGAATGGAAAGGTCTGACTTTTATTTAGTTAAGCGGTTTGCGTGAACAACACGTTTTTGCATTTCAACTTCACATTCTTACACGAGGACAGCGTTGGGGGGTTGAAACCTCCAGTGCAGTAGAGTTTTCTTGGAACATAGCTACAGTAAGTGCTCAGTCGGTAAAAGCAAAAAGCGCAACCACTAGGCTGCGGTCACCGCCTTCCTATTTCTTTCTCATTCCTCCCTTCTTTCTGCTAGTCACCTTGTTATATGAACAGGAGACATTCTCTGAGTGATTGGTCACACAGAAAAAAAACCTTACCTCCGAATTTCAGAACTAAAACTTAACTGTGCTATGCAGTAATTGGCTGATAACGGAATAATGTGACTCAGACACGCTTGATTGGCAATTGAAATTCAAAATAAATTACTCTTGGATGTTGGAAAGGATTTGCGGCAATCTATAAAAAGGGCTTTTGCAGCTAACGTAAGAAATATTTAATCTTTGGACATTTTCTCTTTTTGTAAAAAGTAGAAATTGCAGAGAGCTGTCGTTAGCTTGACTTCGCCTAGCCTTGCGTAATGCAAAATTTTTAGCGAGCATCTTTTTCTATTGTTCGGAAGTGGCATCTGAAGAATTATATATTCTTTGGTGTATTTTTCTTTTCTCTCTTCTCTGTTTGCCCATTTTAAGTTAATCCTGCTTCTTTCTATGTTTCCTCCGTCCACTTTCTTTGTCTCGTCGCATAGCCACAGACATAATGAAGACTGCTTTACTCTGTCTGTTCATATTTATTTGCATAATCATGTTGACTTTCTCTTTGCTTTAAGTAATCGACACAACCGTGATAATGACGGTAGTTATAGAGTCTGCGTCCCAGTTGGAGCTCAATGAGATCTGACAACTACACAGGCACAGAAGTTTCAATCGTATCAGCGGGGAAATCTTGTTGTGCTACATAAATTTTTGTGTAACGTTGTACGGGCATACAAAGCGTTGTAACATAAAAGGAGCAGTGTGATAAACTTGCATCAATCCGACTTAAAGCAATACTTTGTTTTCTTAGTTGATTAACGCAAGGAATCTTTATCAAATAGAAGTCAGTAAAGAACATGCGGAGCAACGATTTTTGACTTATTGATCAGAACGCAAGTGAATTTCATTTACTAATGAGTTATGTGTATATGCGGGGAACGTCTACCACATAAAAGTCAATTAGCTTAACTATTTTGAATGGATGGCTTGATATGGACATAACAACTTAACTTATGGACAAAGAAATTCCAGCCTAAATGTTACCTTAAATGCTATTCTCTACACGATCGCATTCCCTACAAATTTCCTATAAAGAAAGTATTTACACATAACATGAATATCTTTCTTACTTTTCTATTCTTAGTTTTCAAGTAGAAAGTTTATATGTTACTCAAAGTGTGTCTTATTTCATATCAAATTGCGACTTACGACTTTATATATATAAATATTTACTAAGTAAATCCGAAGATTAATTAAATGCGTATTAGTTGCTTGGTATGAGAAAATTGTTTTTTTTTTTTTTTTTTTTAAAATGCTAAGAAATAAAAACAAGGCAGGTCTTAACGCGTTTATAATTTGAAATTATATGCTTTGGCTGTCAAATGTCATAACATGTACGAGAAGGCATGCGGTGAGCTATTAATCATATTAAAGGCTGCTAGGAAACGACGGGAAATCATAAATGAACGAAGAAAAGAAAAAGAAGTTATGCGAAAATTTCTCTAAAATTTTTTTAAACATATTTGACGCTTGATTCGTTATGCTAAATAAATTAAAATAAACATTAAATGAAAGGTGTTCACTTTTTCTTGCGAAACAAAAAAAAAAAAAAAAAGCAAAGATTTCGTATCAAAAACTTTACGTAAAAACCGAAAAACCTCGCAAATGTCATCATCCAACGAAAGAAAATCAGATTTACGATCGCCTTTAACCATTCCACAACAATTCATCATGGCACAAACGACAAATATTTGACATAATAGAATACCAATTTTTGTCTTTTGTTTCTACAAACATTGACTTTAATAAATATATTACGTGGAGAGGAAAAGATGTAAATTTGCGAACAAAAGGCAGAAGGAAAAGAAAAGTTATTTTTCCTTGGTTTGGTCATGCTATCAAACCTTTTAACCTTAAAACAAAACAAAAATGGTAAAAACTTACCTCATAACCTTGTAGAGCGGCATCACTAACAGTGACTCTATTGGCATCGCTAATACCGGTGTTGTCGCCATGAGGATCAACACGATCTGAAGTGTTATTAGTACTGTTACCACTACCATTATTTGTGCTCCCAACACTGCCACCGCCGCCGCCGCCGCCGCCGCTATCGTGAGTCATTGAACTGTTATCGCCGGCAGATGGATGATGCTGTTGCTGTTGCTGGCTGCCATGATGATGGTGCGGGTGATGATGGTGATGCGAGTGGTGATGTTGATTATGCTGATTTGTGTGTTGCTGCTGCTGCTGCTGCTGCTGCTGCTGGTGGTGGTGATGATGGTGCTGTTGATGACTGTGATGATGGTGTAAATTAACACCTAAGCCGAGGCCCATATCGGGGGCGGTGACGAAATCGAAAAAATCTGTTTTCGATATATCCTCCGGACGAAATGATTCACTGATATCCATGCCAGTGGATGACATCTCATCGGTGCCAATCATTTAGGCCAAGACATAGAATAAAAATAACAGCAAGTAATTACTGCTAGGATTGAAGAGGTGCTTCAGTACGCGAATCACAAAAATTAATAAATTCTGCAAAAAAAATGCCAAAAAAAGAAATAATTTTATATATTTATATATATGTGTATATATAGTTTTTATTAGTTTAACTCAAATAAATAAATCTTAATGACATATGGCTGACAAAGTATAAACACGTTTGGTAAATTGTAGCAGTAAATCTTGCATGTCCACAATGCATATAATTAATTTTCCCTCGCAAAGAATATGCAGGCACTGACTGCATTTAACAAATGTCGGTTCCCAAAGAAAGACGACGAAAAAATTTCGTGGCCTAAATAAAATCGTTTAGTTTTTATGCGTCTTTTTCTTTCTTCAATTATTTATATGTATATACATATATACATATATATTTGTTTTTTTTTTCTGTGGTCATACACACATTTGAGTGACATTCGCTAAGCTTTAAACCGAGACACAAAGCGAAGAAAAAAGAAGCAGAAAACCGAAAACATAAATGACAGAAATCAATTTATCCAAATCCGCAAAATAAACGATTACTTAATATACACCAAAGACCCCAAGATATGCACGGCATGCATGCTTGCCTATCTGTCCGCTTGGCCGGCTGTTATGTATGCGTTGTGTGTAACGCCGGTCAAATGTAGACATATGTCAAGTTGATGGTGTAAGAGAGCAAACTGCAGAAAGACCGAACAAAAAACGAATATTTTCGCTAATACGTGTATTGAAGTAAATTATAAATTTTATTTGGTGTTGTATGGAACGGTTTGCAAAAATAGTTTTAAACGTAATAATTTATGTTCTCAGTAAAATATGCAGGATATATAGACAAGACGTTTTCTATGCACTAAGATATTCAACTGCGGACTGCGTATAAGAATGGAACTCAGTCTGCAGACAGCTTGACACACAGCATATTAAACAAATTTATTTATTTACTTCATGGGCCATTAAAATTGGAAGACGATTATGCATAAATGCATTTTGTTGTCGCAATGCCTGCAATAGCTCTGTGAGTCACTTGCAATTTCAGACTTTCTGCGATGTGGATCTCTTGCCGGGCAACGATTTTAATGATGACAATATCGTCCGTTCAAAGTTCAACTTTTATGGCGCCGACTCGCTTTTCTTACATACATACCCTTAAGCAAGATGCTTCCAAGGTTAGTAATCCGATTTTTAAAATGAACTAACACCGTTTCCGCTGCTTAGCGAGAATGAAAGCTAATTCTAATTAATTGGCTAGCACTTCTTTCGTTATCAACCTACCTGACCTACTCAGTACGGATTAGGGATGGAGAAGGGGAAAAAGTTGTTGCATTATGCTTTTGAAATTTTTTGCTTATGTATGCCGCACCGAATATGTTTGATCGTTTTTGATTAATTAGCCAAAATTAGATGGACTTGACAGTTATAGACTTTGCCAAGATGTAATCTTGCTTGTCTGACAAGCCTATAAATTAGATTAGTTGATAGATTGCTTAAGAATAGATAATCAACATTATTGGTTAGTATTTGGCTTAAAGCAGTTCCTTAGGCCTTTTGTATGATTTTGATTTGTGTTTGTTTGTGTTAAAAATAATTTAATATATGCACACACAGGTAACAGTGTTGCGATACCAAATTTAGACATTTTCAAATTGTTTGCCTGGTTTTTCTCTATAACATGTGTGTGCGTAAGTAAGCATTGATTTTACATTATAACACCTTCAACACCTTGATATGTGCGAACATGTTAAAGGAAAAGCAAAGTATGGAAACATCAAGTAATGGCAGAAAAGCGTACAATCGAAAACACACGCTTTAAAAAGCAGTTTTGATTGACTATTTTTTATAATGGACTAATGGACTAATTTTGCCCTGTCGTTTAGAACCACTGGAAATAGGCTTTGGATTATCCCTTATGCTTTCCATTAAATTAACTTTGGCTTTGTCTCTCTATTCATGGTTTTCTTAAAAAGCTCACGCTTACCAAAGAATGGTGAAACACAGCCGATCTTATTCGATATAGCACATCGTATATACAAAGCAAATCAGTTCTAACTAAGAAACTAAGACTTTGCATCTGATAAAGTGCTAGAGGCATATAGCTCGCCCTTCCTAAGTGTAAGAGATTGAGGAGCATAATGCTAATGATGAACATGACAAGGTACATGCCATGATTTGCTCTAATTGAAAAGCGATAATTAGCAATTGGCTTAGTGCGCGTATTTTGCCGAACGGGTTTGTAGCAAGAAAATTACTTATGATCGACTAGAGACATGTTTGCTTGTTACTTGGTGCGTACTCAAAATTCGCTTCAAGCGTACGGCACTAGTACTACTAGATACTTAGTACTACTACTCAACCGTTTCTAGGAGACAGGACTTACAAATCGCATCTTAGTCAAGCACAAGTGATGTATGTAGGCTGCAGCGATTGCAGTCGGTAATGGCAACCCTGCGACTTTTGGATAAAGATCTCTTGTGCAGTGCGTGTACATGCATATGCAAGCATGCGCAGGCTATTTATCATTGCAAATTATTGATAGAGCGCGTGTTTGTTTTTTTTGTTTTTTCTTTACTAACTTTGTTAACAGATATGGCTTTAATTTTACATTGCAAATGTCTCATTTTAAAGTTTTTCTATTCCGTTGCTTGGCTTTTATTATTATTATTATTATTATTTTTTTTTTTGGTTTGATTATGGAATACATTTAAAATTAATGCCACAGTTTACAAGGAGTGGTCAATTAGAGACATGATTAATGGAATTTTCTATACAATTATGTATGAACGCATTTGTTGTTTGTTTATTCGTTAAACTCTTAAACTAGGATTAATAGATACGATTGAATTGATTCGACAAAGTCAGCTAAAAGTTGTGTCATATTTTTTTTTCCTTTTTTGTGATATCTATTTTTTAATGA
Organism: Glossina morsitans morsitans; assembly: GCA_001077435.1. NCBI lineage: Eukaryota > Metazoa > Arthropoda > Insecta > Diptera > Glossinidae > Glossina > Glossina morsitans. The sequence continues at coordinate 54,781 of CCAG010003322.1, forward strand.
ATAATTAACATCGCTAAGCTGACTAGTTACTCCGAAGGTGGAGTCAGCCATAGGTGGAGGCTTATTAAAACCAATTAATTTCTTCATCAATATCAATAAACAGATGTAGGAGGAAAGAAATTTGGGGAAGAAAAGAATGCAACCATAAGACGTATAATGTTAGTACGTTGCCCTGTTTAACCTGACAAATTGCCTTGAAATTAAACCGATTGGTTAATTGCATTGTAGCGTAAAGGACAAAAGTGCTTGCACACGTATATCATGCATTGTTATGCAAGGGTTGTTCGCCTCTTCGTATCTTTATTTTTATTCTACGAAAAAACAGGGAAAGAAAGACAAGAAACGAAATTTTCGTATTCTCTAATTTTTTCCATTTTGGTGCGCATTTGTTAATATTTTTATGACACAGGCATTGTAGTTTATGACTAATAACCCTAGAGAGCATCGGAGTTCTGAGTTTGCGCCGCGCCGTACGCTTGTTCTTTAAGCGATCTCGCCTATTTTCAATATCAACAATAGGAACTTCACCACTGACATCACGCAAACAAGTGGACGGACGAATATACTTAAATCGATTCAGAATTTGATGCTGATTAAGAATATTTATAATTTATGAGGTTTCTCTTCCTCTGAGTATTGCAAACGGTATGCACAAAATGAATACATGCTCTTGGATATGAAAACTCAACTGTACCGAAAATGCTTGATAAGGCACCAAGCAAGAACCAATGCGCGGAAGCACACTACCTTTTTCAGAAGTAAGCCTTGCTATATCACCTGTTAATGTATATAATGACAATGCGACTTTAATCGTGAGGCTGCCTATGAAAGACTACCATTGAATTCTTTGTCGGCAAAAGACTAAATGACTTTTTGAACAAACAAAATAAAATATCCAAAGACCTTGTAAATGAAGCGAAAAAATAGTAAAATAGTTGAGTGGAGACAAAAAACTGCCTCATATCTATTCAAACGGAATTTAAAAAGTGTTGGGAAAATACTGAAAGCAAATTATGAGAGCAAAATGAATCAAATAAAAGAGAATGCAACGTGCGAGCTTAATAAAAACATTAGAGAAAACTGACTGATTTTGAAGGCTCTACAAGCAAAGGACCTACTGTTGATAGTAGAACAAAATCGTGGCCTTCAAGAAAACGAGTCGATTAAAAGTGTTTGGGCGGTCACCTTTGTGTTTTGCTAGCTTAGCTTCGAATTGCTGCAAATAAGTTCTTCAACCCTGTAAGTACGTAAATAGTTTGTCTAACTTTGTACATAAAATCCTATGCTTTTCGCAATCCAAAGGCGGGCAGTTAATGTAGGAAATACTAGGAATAATACGCAAACGAAGCAATTTTGCATAGGAACGTGAAAAAAGTATATTTTTTCGATATAACTACGAATCCATGGGTTAGAAAGAAAGGACGAAAGAGGCAGGAGTGGGGTGATTTCAACTTAGTAGATATATATCCAATTATCTTTGCAAGGAAATATAGATATGATTTATTGATTTGCATCTAGGGTAGACTAGGAAGCATTCGATTTTTTCTTTTTTGCTGAAAAAAGAAAAAGAATTTTTTAATAACATTACAAACTTATTTCGCACTATCAAGTGTTCATCAGTTTTATGTATTTTCTATAAATTATCGTGATATTCATCGCACACATAAACAATTCAGGCCAAATTGAAAAAAAAAGTCGACAAAAAAAAATCAAGTAATAATTTTAAAATAATTTACCGACACAAATTGTAGTTTGTTAGTGCAAACGCAAGCATACGTATATACACAAAGGAATTTATTTAAACAATTTTAACAAATTGAAAATAAAAAAAAGGCAAAGAAATGCCTAAGCAAACAGCAACGAATGCACACCAACGTATTAAAAATGCAAGGAAAAAAAAAACCGAAAGCCAAGCAAAACTTAAAATTGAGCACCCTACACGTCTCTGGAGATTCCAATTTTAATTGGTTTTCAAAAACTGCGAAATATCTGGCAAGATTTCGTGACGATGACATGACTTTAAATACGTGTTTCCTACAGCTTCAGAATCATTTGATGTCTCAACTGTTTCATTCCATACTCACATCTTACTAATAATCGTTTCTTCTCTTTCACTGGTTACAGACGTTGATGGCGTAGCCTGTACCGCTATTGACGTAAGGTGCCGTAAAGTGTTGGGAGATAAATTGAAACATGATTCAAAAAACTTAGTTGCGTCTCATTTAGTGGAGAAATAAGAAAAATTTAGAAAAAATTGCAAGCTACCGAACCACAACGGCAACGAACAATAGCAACAACAACAGTAACGACAACGATGGCGACAACAACAAGATGAAATTGTTACGCATTTCTGAGGCACTTAAACCGAAATTATAGTCTACATATATAAAGTTTAGTGATTTGGTTTTGGGGTTTACGGTCTAACACCGCCGCGCGTAAATACAAACACACAAACATGCTGCAATTGTCAGTACTAGCACGACGATTACAAGCTACTGCTACAGCTACTGCTGATGTCTACAATTGCACAGGTGCTGACTTTGTGTTGTGTTTGCGATGCTAACGCTTGATGATGATGATGATGATGATGATGGCGACTGAAAGTGAGTTAGTTGGTTGGTTGGTGTTAACATCATCAGCAATGTTAAGCATTAATGGCAGCAGCACAAACAAACTTACAATATAAATAAACAACGAAACAACTTCACCTGTTCGTTCAATAAGATTGAATTTAATGTGAAAATTCATGTTACCCGTAGTACCCAGAAGCCGTTTGGTCTACGCAATCACAAACCAACAAACCCAAACATTTCAGGTGCTCATGCGTTTTTTTTTATGTTCAATTTTTTTTTTTTTTTTAAATAATTTCAGCAAATGTGTACGCGCAAGCAGGTGCGTATGTTTGTATATTAGAAATCAATATGCCGGAATAAGAGATTCATTCTTATAGTGTTGAGCTCTCTTTAGCTGCCACAATTTCCAAACGCATGAGCCGATGAAATTCGATGTTTTATCAAAGATTATGGTATCACAGCCAGCATCCAATAGTTATTGCCCCCACCGCCAGCATTTATCGATATATAATAGCTTCTGTTCATGTTGCCTTTTTGTTGTAGTTGCTGTGAATGTTGTTGTTATTAGATCTATCATCACAGATGTTACATGTTTACAAAATATTTGTTTTTATTTTTACTTCAATTTTTTTACACTGGTTTACTTTTACATTCAGGTGTTGATGTTTCTCAGTTCATTTTTTCGTTGTAAAGCTTCGTGTAAAAAACGCAGGATTTATTTTTCGTACTACAATAGATAATTTTACAGATTTTTTGAGTACTCTGTGTGTGTATGTGTATGGGAAATCTTCTTCGATCCATCAACGAAGAGTGTAGATATATTAAATTTGTTCTTTCGTCTGCAACCCCAAGACATATGCATCGAAGACGTTGCAAAATAGTTACGTTCTGCTGGAACGTTCACGGCCCCATAGTTTTCAAAAGGTAGACGAAATTTAATGTGCAGAGAAAATTATTTGAAATTCCACACATGAAGCGAAGGATGCCAAAGATACTGTTCGTTTTGCTTGTTTTATACAAATTTTTTGCTTAGTGTCAGCCGATCTAGATGGACGATGGAAATAATTAGAATGATACGATGTGATGAGATAGCAGCAAATTGGATTCTTTTCTGCTGCAAGTGGTTGTTTCTTTCATTAAATTAATCTCTTAACTCCTAAATAAAAACGTTTTACTGACAATGATATTTTTTAGAAAAACCAGCCATAGGGAATGGGTGACTTAACGATAGAAATCGGAAGTAAATTGCATATATACGAACAATTGTTTTATTATACGCCTACTCAACATTATGAAATATTGATGTTTAAGCTTTTATTTAAACGTTTGCAGAATTGCAAGTTGGAAGGGTCTACTGCTCTATTGTATATAATCTAGGTGGGGGCTCTCGCAATTATTTTAAGTTTGATTTTTTCGTCGTTGATTCGGTTTAGTGGTGAAAAGAGAGTATCGTCAATTTTCTCTTTACTTCTTCTTCTAAGATATTGGGAGAGATCCATATTTCCCGCTGCATCGTCCGCAAGAAATAAAAGCAAAAACAATAATAAAACCTCAGCCTTAAAAAACATATTGAACAAATCTCATGAGACAGTCTCATGAAAATCAATCATTTTGGCTGTAGGAAATAAAGTAAACTTTTGTGAAGGTGCGAACAGAAAAAATGATAACTTAAGTTGAATGTGGTGCTGATCAACCTCTTAACCAAGTTCAAGAGCAATAGGCTGCTCTTGTAAATCTCTTTTCAAAGAAAGTTACTAAAGGGTGTTTGAAAGCTTCTTAAAGAAGGTGATGGAATGTATCAGGCTGGCGTGTTTAGTTGCGCATACTACGTGACCCAGAGCCAGAGCCTATTAATGAATTAGTTATTTATGTAATTGGATTTGACGAAATGGGTAGGGAAATGGGAATAAAGTTTGCTTCCTTTCATAATTTTATTAGAAATCCTTCTTCGCCTTTCTTCCTTAAATCAATTTAAGCAACAGTTTTTATTTTATTGCAATTTATTTGTTTTCCCTCTTTAAAATAGCTTTAAGTGTGTTATTTTCATAATTTTCCAAGAGGTGAAGATGAAGTCGCTTTCTATTCACTAAAAAATTATGACAATAACAACAATCACAATCGCAAATGCCGTAAGCCACACTCGTTTGATTGTGAAAGAAAAAGACGAAAACAATTTAATAAATTATTTTTTGAGAAAAAAAAAAAAAGAAGAAAAAACAGTATCCCGATGATATTAAATAAAGAAGAAAAGAAAACTGCCGTTAATAGCTGCTGATCAATGGAGAGCACTCTGAAAACCCCAGGAGATGCAGCACAGATAAAGTAGACACTTGCAGGTAACAACAATAACAACATCAGCTATCATTCAGCAAAAGCGTTAGCTAAAGTTTTGAACACTGGGGTTACTGACAATAACAAGTGTTTGAATGAGAGAAGCAAATGAAAAAAGCGAGGAAAAAAAATTGAAAAGCAAAAGAAAAAACATCGGAATACAAAATCGTTAAGCAGCCATTAAACTTATGTTCCCAGATTATGAATTTATACTAAGCGCTTTGCTTTATTGATTTTCGTTTGTTTTTTTTTTTGTTCACAAAAAAAAAAAAAAAGAAATCAATAGAAAGAGAAAAGAATAAAATGCTTATCATTTATACAATACTTATGATTGCAAAGCTGTTTAATAAATAAATTATGCATTTGTGTGCGTATGCATAGGTTATGCATATGTGTGCATGCGTACCTGTACGTGTTCAGTGTGAAAACTAACGGATTATTATAGAATGACTTACACATTTTCTCTCTCTATGTGGGTTTGTGTGTGTATTATTGTATTGTATGTGTTTTATATATTCAATCGGCTGAACAGATCCAGCGAAATGTTGAAAAACATATGACAAAAAACGATATAAAAAAAGTAAATGAAAAAGACTTAAGCAACAAACTTGTTGGGCTTCAATTTTGCTTTGCTTATCATTAACAAACTGAATATTGTCAAAAATTGAAAAGTAAGATATATTGTTATAACTTTGTAATAATAATTTTCAATTTAAGTGAAGATTTGTATTCCGCTGTTAAATGAAAAACTTCTAAAATTCATTTTATATTAACCATAAATCTTTGAAAAGTTTGGCTACCACTACCACTACTACTACTACTACTACTAGTAGTACTACTTACAATAAAATTTATTTTCTGAAATTGAAAAATATTTTCGCTTTATTTGGTAAAGAAGAAAGGAGAAAGAAAACGACTCAAAGAGATGTTAAGATTAAGTTAAAAATTTGTAATATTTATTATTATTAATAATAAATGTGGCTTTAAAAACAGGATTTGCCAAAAGGCAAACAACATTAGCCAACAACACTGAGTTGTAATTTATTTATATATTTTCTCCGTCTCCGTCTCCGTCTCGGTCTCGGTCTCCGGCAGCGGCGGCAGCAGCAGCGGCAGCATCAACGGCAGCAGCAATAGCAACCGTATTGTGTGAAAAACAAATTACTTTATTATTCAAAAATAAATCCAGTTATTATGTATGGCTAACGCAACGTCGACTATACACAGTGAGGCAGAATATGTTCAAAAATTCTACACAAAAATTATTTGTTCGCATATGACTTTAACAAAAACAAGAAAACAAAGCTGTTGCGTTGTGAATGAAGAAAGGAGAAAATAAATGTATTTTTCACGGCGCGTCATATATTTATCTTTATTGATTTTTGTTAATCAATTGTCATAAAATTTATTATTGAGCCTTAATAAATACCTTTTCCCACTTTTATGTATTGTTGTTATTGTTGGTGTTGTTGATGTTGTTGGTATCAACAACTTTCAAGCAATCGGATACCATTGACTAAAATGCTCAAGTCTTTTGTACCTTAGTCTTTGTATATCCTCACTTGGCGTCACCGTCTCGCGCTAAACTCGGCCGTCATTAATCACTAGTAACGATATAACGAGTTAGTGCAAAACGCAACATAAACCAAAGTTAAAGCGTATATAAATAAAAAATTTTACACTATTTTATTTTTCGAATTTCCTTCCAACATGATCACGACGTTCATTATAATGACTATGGTTTTTCGTTAGCATTTCCAAGTTTCTTTTGTCTCAAAGAAGTCAAATGGATATTTTCACATTTTTCCATTTATCTGGAAAATAACTATTGTTTAACTTTTTACACAATTACATTGATAAAGATAAATCAGTAAAAGTCAGAAACATCTGCAGGAGAGCGATGCTTTAATGAACGTTTATCAAAACTTTTCAATTTTTGCTGTTGTTGTTGGCGCATCTTAATTACTTTACCACATATCGACTTTGTAATCTCTCTCTCTCTCTCTCTCTCTCTCTCTGTCTCTCTCTTTCTCTCGCTCTTCTCTTTCTAAAAAATATAAAACAACTTAATTCAATACCGTTGATATCTGATTGGTTTCGATTGATAAGAGTCTGGCTTTCTGCGAACATCGTCTCGCGTGGTTACAACATGAAAATCTTTGGCTGTAATTGAAATTTAGTGAGTTAATTTTTTTTTTTTATAAATTATCTCTTTGCAGAGTCCATGATGACGGGTGAGCGCAATTCAAAAAGAATTAAACTTTTTCGTCCTTTTCTCAATTTTGGAAATACTTTGCGACAAAGAAAACTGTAGTCATTCGACTACAGTCGCTTGTCACTAAACAATTTTGTAGAGACATATTAACAGTTTAAATTTGAAGGAGAAGTTCGAAAACCCCAGTTCGATACAGGAATTATGATCTTTGAGTCTCGCATTATAAACAAAACGTGTAATGTGATTGACGACCAGTTTAAACGTCTTCAGATCGTAGGACGGACGGCCTGCGTTCAAGGCAATAGTTGACAGGTGACATAAGAAAAGCAGGCACAATTGTGTATTCAACTTGAACCAGAAAGTTCAGGTTATGAATATGTGACCTCCGTGGCTTAAGGGATATCTTAGCAGAAATTTTTTGTTTTCAAGGGATGCCCCGAAGAAAGAAAAAGAAGTAAAGAAAGGGAAAGATATAAGCAGCATAATGGGTCGATGTGCCCAATGCGTAAATGTTACGCCTTCACCGATTGAACGCTCGCACTAGCTACGACCAAAGTAAACTGTACCGCATTGAGATTTGAATGAACCGCGAATACCGATTTGTGAGTCGTGGTTCTTTCCTACTCGGCCACTCTTGCGAACAATCGAGACATTTTGACGAAATTTATTACACTGACATGTTTTGGCCCAGAAGCCATTTATATGAATACAAGGGTGAGGTGATGCAGGCTATTAATGGTGGGTACTATAGTTTTTTACTTATTCTTTCCAAATTTCCTTCTTTTTTTTTGGAAAATATCAGAAAGAAAACAAAGTAAAGATTGTGGTCGCATCGAGTGACTTAGATTTGCTTAGTGGGTCAAGAAGTACATAAAAATGCGTGTAATATAGGACAAGTGTTTTAAGCGTTGCATTCGTGATTACCTCCTATAATAAAACCATATACAGCGTAGTAAGTGTTCCATCTAATTGCATAACACTTTTATATATAATTACATGGGATCATTATATGTTAAATATGATGAAAAAGGAAAAAAAATTTCTCCTCTTTTGTAGACATAGTAGACGTATTAGCGAATGTATTAACGTGTTTCTGGTGTAAAAGAAAATAACAAATAAATTACAGGCATTACCGATATTTGACATGTTAAACGTACACGCATAGTACACCGCGTTTGGTTAAATTGTAAAGAGACAGCATTCCATCACAACGTTTGCTTAAAAACAATCATTACAGAAATTCGCACAAGCACAAGTGAACATCATTTTCATAAATCCTGACATGGTAAACGTAAACAAAAAACACCCACATTTTAGAGAAACTAACAGCAAAAAGAAAAAAAAAAAGAAGCAAAAACAAAAACAAAAAACTAGACGCCACATATAATTTCCTCCCAACCCAAACACAAAACGAATAAAATACAAATACACAGAGACGTACAGGAAAAGCGAAACAAATATTTACTTACACAAGCATGCATATAATGGAAAATAAAGTCAGTGAATACAATCGGTTCGAAAAAATCTTCCGAAATGTTTGTGTTGTTGTGCTAGTATGTAGTGTGGTGGTGACGGTGTTGATGAGAGATAACACACTCTCTTTACGGAACGCATGCAACAAATTTGCTTAGTTTCAGTGTTTGTTTGAAATTTATTTTATTATTATTATTATTATTATTATTGTAGTTGTTGTTGGGTTATTTCTTTGCTGTATTTCTTTGCAAGAGTAAATAAAATTAATTTTCTATTGTGAGGCAAAAATGTCTTCTTCTTTTTGCGTTTGTTTGTTTTCATTTGCAATGAAAATGTGGAAACTGTTTTTCAGCATATGTGTGAATGTGTGTTTGCGGCTTAGTTTTAATAAGTTTATTATACACAATTGTTGTCAAAACATGACCATCAACAAATAAATTCAGTTTTATTAGCAATTTATGTTAATGCATCTAAATCGAGGCGATAAACTAAGGTCCGTTTTCACAATGTTTGCTTAACTTTTAGTTAGCATTTTAACCATAAGTTAAAGAGAAATTCATTTTCGACATTTATATCCACTAAAATTTCCTTTGTCTTTAACAGATAGAAAAGATTGCGACTGAAATTTAATACAAGGCGTACGGAATCACAAGATTCCAAGTCCATGCTCCTTAACCGGTGGGTTTTCGGTTCTCTTTACCATTAATATTCAACAGGGAAGTTAGAAAGCAAGTAGCTACTCTGGAAATAAGGTAAGCAATCGTTTCCAATAGCTATATGCAGCGAAATTGATCGTAAACGGAAAACCCCTTCGCTATTTTAAGACAAATGTTGTGTGTGTGTTTGTTTTTCGCAAAATTATTTTGCAAATTTATGAAATTCACTAAACCTTATTTGGCTCTTAGATTATACAATAGATTAGTCAATAAAATCGCTTCTAGGTTTCTTTGTGCTCTATATTTAGTAATCCGGGAGATTAGGGTCAGGGAAGCTAAATGGCGATAATTTGAAAGTGACGTTTTTAAACGCAACCATACCGTTGGCAACTCTGCATAAAAACCCTTTGTGATATCAGTTCGTAAGTGTATAGCCACTTGAGTAGCTGACTAGGTAAGGATCTACTACTCCTAGGTTTAAATCTCTGGCACGGTAGACTTTCCTTTAGTCGCAGTTATAGTGAGCGAGAGTCACTTGGTAAAGGCATAACGTTTATCGATCGGACATCCACCCACTAGATAGCGGCCATCACCTCCCTATTTCCTCCTCTTTTCTTGCTTCTTTCTTTTCGAATAGGGGGGGGGGGGGGTCTGTGAGATCTACTCGGTGACATTCATTCCTATCCTATCCTACACCACATATGTGTGCGGACTTCGTATGTGCGAATGCATGAATGTTAAGATGGACAAGAAATAGATACAGCTATTATTTCGCTGATCGCGTCAGAAAGCGCTTCTGAGTGATCTCGTATGTCCGTCTGTCTGTCTGATGTCTGTCGTATTATATCGTCTTGAGTCTCTCACTTTTGCTAAGAATTCTCTTAATGATTAGTTTGCACTAAGGCAGCCATCAGGTAGTCTTCCAATTGCTACACTGACTCGTTCTCTTTAGCCGTTTACATTGAGCGATACTGACAACCGATTAAAAGGTAAGGTCTTGATAAATAACCTAAGGCCATTTTATTGGAAATAATTATGGTTCAACATTTATAGACTTGTCGATTATCCACTTGGATGACTTTGACAGAAATCTTGTAAGCAAAGTCTATAAATACGATATTTTCACTTTTACAAGTCGTGACTAAATTTTATGAAATGTTTTCATATAAAACAAAATCTTAAGGAATTTCATAATTACTTTTGCTGTTTATTGTTAGGAAAAAACTAATTTAAAAAATTTTTTTTTATAAAATACTCCTTAAAAATATTGAACAGAAGTAACAAAACATTAAGCCTAAGGCCAGCACGTCGTGTATAAAAAAAAAAAAGAGTCAATATTTGATTAACCAACCCTCTAACAAATAATATTAAAAATCTAAAAGAAAAAAAAAAAAAAATTTAAAACGAAAAATAAAAACAATTTTTATCTTTGTGTTAAAATTAAGTTGGCCATTATTGAAAACATACAAGGTAATCATGTTTTTCATCTGTAAAGCGGACAACAAAACAACGCAACATTTAACTCAACAAGACAGTTTCTTTTGGGTTTTTTTGTTTTTTTTTGGTTTTTGTTTTTTGTTTCTTATATATTTTCTGTGTTTAAATAATGGTAAGACACAAATGCGATATAAGATGTGTGGTTGGCTGGTCGTGGTGATGCTGGTGGTGGGTGTTGATTCCATCATAAAAACCACAACCACAAGTTATGCATACCACCCATAGAGTCATAAATACATAAACGAAAAGAGCTACAACATAAACCAAAATGTATTCCAAGCAATTTATTGAGAATGATCAAAATACATACATTTGAAAAAGGCAAACACAAAATGAGTAAATAAATAAATAAATAATTTTACTGGCGTAAAACTAGATGCTGTAATAATAATCGATTATGATTATTATTGGTTGTTAAAATCATATTTTCGTACAGGGAATGAACGAGAAAATGAAATTAATAAACGAAACCATAACCCATTGACATTAGTGTGTAACGCGATTTGTTATTACAAAGCAGCGTTTACCTTATAGCACTGCCACTACCCCCTATCCCACCCACCCACTTTGCCGGGCTTTGCTCGCATTGCAAGCTACCGTATTTTGTAATAAAAAATTTGCCCGAATTTAAATCGCCCGAATGTGCTTTACAATTAACTTGTAAAAATGCAAATTTTTCTTTTTCCATAACTACGTATCAAAATGTCTAAATATATATGTTTCTTGCCATTTGTTTGTCTTTCAATAACTTTTAGTTAGAAGTTGTTGTTGTTTTTTAAAGAAAAAATTGCAGTTTTAACGTAAGCAAACTAAAGATTATGTCGTGCTTAGCTTTAAAGAAAGAAATAAGATTTGCGTGCCACATTTGACATAATGCAAATAATCAAAAAAATTGATTTTGACAATAGAAAAAAAAAAAGAAACGCAAAACGAGAAAGACAGAAATTAAATTCAATTAAAAGCAAAATGTACAAACACAGTAATCAAAGAATTGATACACACAAGCTTGACTCACATAATAACATAGGTACAGAGGTACAGAGCGAGCTGACATACACGCCCTACACTGAATCCTTAATGCACAGTATTGACTATTTTCAAGGCATTTTCCCCTGAAAATTTCCATTGCTGGGTAAGAGATGAGAGACGTTGTCTCAGTGGGAAGTTATATAACTCTGTCAGGATTTTCGTGGCACTTGAGCTGGAGCTGGAAGTATGTGGCATATTGAAAGCATGGATTGGCTTGTTTGGGAAGGCATTTTGCTTTCTTCGGGTCAAAACGAAAGGCGACTGGCTTTCACCTGATTATGAATGATCGGATTCGATGGATTTAATCTGCCAGTGAGTTCACGAGCTGCCGTACGACGTTTTGTATCAATTGATGCCGTGTTTTATTTTCATCAGCTTGAAGCAGACTATCTTTGATATCAAAATTTCCCGGATCGAAATTCTGTAAATCACTTCTGACACTGGCTTTCCGTGAACACTTGCTCTTCTTACACATTCAATAAGCTTTTTCCTAGTTGGGCAGCATTTCAAACTTTTTGATAATAAAAAAGGCAAAATGTGTCGAGAATGCTACTTGTGACAATTTGTGCTTGATGGGGCACCAAAAAAAAACTATTACAAAGAATCACACAAACTTTTCCGTAAACAAATCCTGCTTCGTCAGATTTGAAGATATATTATGCCAGTGCTCCGTACGTGTGAGCTTGGCTATGAGACAATGGAATTGATTCCTCCTTTTGAAAAAAAATGGAATGGTTCCCCGAACACCCTAATATTAAAGCAATAAAAAAATTCTCTATAAATTTAAGCATAAATGACCTGAGAGTAGAGAGTAGAAAGGCTTTGTCGATTTAACCATATCTTCATCTAGCATCACGATTAGTGTTTGGAAATCTATCCTGAAGCGAAAAATTCTTCTCAAATTCTTCATATTTCCGCTCGTCAGGGTGTACGCTTGCTTTTCGATAGTGTTTGCAAAGTAATCTCTTTATAGTCTTGTTGTTATCGTTATTACAAATTATTCAGATCAAAAAAATAAATTCTAGGACTAAAAGGAAGAAGCAACGAACACTATCGGCTCTTATAGTTGTATATACATTTGACAAGTTTTGTGGCGTACTTATAATGGAAAAGGTAACTGTATGAACCATGTATGCTCTTGGCTAGTATGAATAATTGAATCGTTGTGACTTTGTACGTTTATCTCTCTGCGGTCAGGCCACTGATATATAATTCGGAATGTCGGATGTTTCATCTAACTACTTGCGCTGCCTTCCTTAACGTACGCCATCAAATATCGTACATTTGTATATTTACGTCGAAGCCATGTATACTCAAGATTTTTCAAGCGATCAGTGCGTTAGGTGTAGTTTATAAAAAGAATCAATTTCAAAGTAGAGAACTTGTCTATGCACCTATTACTCATTTTAATTTATTGAAGACTTCACTCCTTCAATTCCAAGTTCTAAGAAGTACGGGCTCTCCATTTCTATACAATTTTCAAAAATTCCTTCATAAGGTTTTATAGAAGACACTAGAGGTGATTTCCGGGAGGTGTATTGATATAAGTATACAATATATTTGCAATCAAATCACTGTAGGAAACTCCAACTTAGGATTCTAAGGTTCGAGTATGCGATGGAATCCCTAAGGTTTCAAATTGGAACCTTTATGATAGATCAAATTGGAATTTTTAACTTTTAAGTATCAGATGTGAAAAATACTTTTTCTGAATAAAAGTGATTTTTATTTAACCGAATACATTGTGTGATATCACTATAACGGGAAGAACACTACATCTCTCCACATTGTGCTGTTCTTGCGCCGAATGACCGAAGCAACTAGCACTCGAAAAGCAGTGAATTATTTGCATCCTGTTTTATGAATTCACTATCCGTGCTTCGACCTAATTGACTGACATGGTTGTAATCATGCAACCTTTGTGTTCTTTGCACGTTATAGCAGGCAACTTGGGTCAGGCCAAAAGGGTTGTTCCAAAATATCGTGCGGGATAGTTTTTATGGTATTTAGCAAAAGCAAAAAAAATGTTCATTTAAAAAAACGAGAATTCATTCAAGTACAAATACTTCAGAATAGAGATCCTGTAACTAATGTGTGTATTTATTGAAAGGAGTAAAGGACGAACGAAGGAATGAGAATATTTTATCCTAACATGAGCTTATATCATAAGATAATTTGATAGCTGAACTAAACAAGTAGCGGATAATAAACCAAACAATCATTTGTAGTCAACTCTTTCCAAAAAGAAAGCGTCGTCCTGATAAGAAGCAGAACAGAGCGATCAATGTTTGAAAAGAAAATTTAAGATAATGCAACGGGACTTTTAATCTCAATAGAAATGCTTTTCGTCTTTTGTTAAACAAACGATCAGTTGCTTACTCTAACTACGACTCTTTGCAAGCATAATGAGAAGAGTTTTGTAATTTTCTTTAGCAACAGGTTTCTAACATTTTTGTTATTATTAATTTAGCCAGAGAAATAATTTAGAAGGCTAACGTCTTGAAGAACTAGCAGTTAAGGCTGTAGGCAATATTGAAAACTCTACCGTATTTGAGATTTGAACTCATGATCATTGAGTTATTAGTCGAGATCTTTTGTCTATTCGGCCCCTCAGGCGGATATTCTTTCTTATTCTTAGTATTGGTTTGAAGCTTGACTTGGTGGTCCACTCGTTACAGTTTATAAAAATTGCATTATTTTAAATAGTTTTTTTTTTATTCATTCAGCGACACGTTAGCTTCTATACAGAAGCTTAACATGAAGTCGGGTTTAATTTACTTTTTATTTGAATAAATTTTGCTTTAATATAAATAAAACAAAATTTGTCTAAATAACATATTGTTATTGCGATAGTGGGGCGTGTCTTTGCTAGCTAACGGTGTCTTGTCAGAATAAGAACAACACCTTAAAATAATTGACTCTCCAAAACTAAATGCTAATGAGAAGAATAACAACACAAAAGAAATTTCAATAACAATAGCAACAACTGTGGCTTTGCACATTGATTGCATTATCGTACCGTATTGATTGTGCAGCAATTGATAAATTAAAGGAATTGAGAAAAATGGGGGGGAAAATTAAAATGAAAATAAATAAAATAAAATTCAAATAATTCCGATTGTCTCCTATGTAATAAAATTATGGTGAAAAATAAGACACTTCCCTCTATTATGAAATGAATATGAAAATTATGAAATCTGCATAAAATTTGCTAATATTAGTGCTCGGCGGTGCTACGTCGACAGGCATAGTTGGCTTGTTGTAAACATAACGAATTCTAAGTATGTGTATGCGATTATTATTTAGTTTGCTCTAATTTGCATTATTAAGTTGAATACATGAACGCTGAACACTGACTGACTGGAAAACTGAACATAGATAGCTACACCCATTATCATTATTGCTGTTTTCTATATTATTGTTATTATTTCGTTTGTTTTTTTGTTTTTTTGTTTTTTTGTTTTTTTTTTGGTTAATATTTAAATTAAATTAATTTTAAACGTTGGCTGAGAAAGAGACATAAAACATGAAACACGATGAAGGAACCAACACCAATCAACAAAAAAGCAACGAATGAAATGAACGGTTTCACATCAATAAATTGATTTTGCAAGCACCGGCAGAGTAAAGCGCCGAGCGTTTCTTACTTATAACAAGACTATGAATGCGATGAAAACAAAAGACTTGAGCAACAAACTTTATAGACTTGATTTTTATTTTGTTATATATGTAGATATACGAATAAATTTTTTGTTTTTGTTTTTTTTTTTTAGCTTTATTTTTTTTTAAATAGTTAGACAACGATAATAAGGTGTTTGTTTGTGTGCAATTTCATGTAATATATAACTGAATTTAACATAAATTGTGTAAAGCAAAAAAAAACAAAAAAAATGCTTAAGCAACAGGCAACACCCCGCATGCAAGTTCCAGATATATACACACACACTACACACACAACACACACATATATATATATATATATATATATATATATATGCACAAACAAACTCTATAACAAACTGTCTTGCTTTTGCAATACAATGAATGCATTACTAGGCTGCATAAATAACACTAGGAAGTTTTCGTTGTTGTTGTTATTGTTATTATAGTTTTTCTTTAGTTTTATGAAATTGATTCGAAGAAAATTATTGGGAGAAAAAACACAATACCCAACAATAACAACGGCGACAACAACAAGAACAACAAACGCTATTGCTACAAACAAGCTTAACTTCACTCACAAATTGCGTGTTTGTTTTAATGGTAAATGACACCTAACAAA
Source organism: Glossina morsitans morsitans (assembly GCA_001077435.1). Lineage (NCBI taxonomy): Eukaryota > Metazoa > Arthropoda > Insecta > Diptera > Glossinidae > Glossina > Glossina morsitans. The sequence goes on from CCAG010003322.1 coordinate 70,837, forward strand.
GCTCTGCTCTCTTGATATCTTACGAAGGTTCTAAAGTCATCTTAACTCAAGTGTTAAACAGAAAAATGTTAAGAAACTTACTTGAATGACTGACTGAATAACTGAATAAGTGAGTAAGTGAGTGAGCGACTGCTTGCCTGTTGACTTGCCATAACTTCAACAGCCCATTTAGTGTCTATTTAAGGTATTGTCAATGTTGTGTATTGTGTAGTTGTGTAGTCACTTTTACTAACATTTACAATTACAACAAACATAATATTGTTATGCTAATTTAATGCATTCATTCAAACTCTTTTATTTATTTTATTTTATTTTATTTTTTTTTGTTTTTCTTCTCCAAACATTTTTCCAGTAATTTGAAAAGCAGGGAAAAAATCGTCATGAGTTTCACTTTTTGCTTTTGCTTGATTTCCATGGTACGAACGACAAGAGACAAAAAAACGAAACCGGCAACAACAATTTGTTGTTGTCTTTTAAGACAGTCACTCAGTACATCCTTTGTGCTGCAAAAATATGCCTGCACATGCCTATATATGCGTATATATATATATATATATATATATATGTATATATGCGTGTATGTATGTGACTATGTCAAAAATTTGCATTTGTAATGAATCAGCTGGAGATAAGCTGCTGTTACTGTTGCCGCTTTTCTGTATAATTTACAGCAACCACTTCTTGCTTTCGTACAATATCGTATATTTTATGTAACCTTACTACTGTGCGTTTCTGCGGGTACGTGTTTGTCAGTGCGCTTATGTGTGCATAAATAAGCATATTTCTTGAATTATAATCACATTTTAATTAATGCCAAATTAATTGCCATGAAGTAGCAAACTGTCATCTAAACAACAATACAATTTGTCATGTTGCAGGTAAAAGAAAAGAAAACAGAAAAAAAAAAAATTTATTGTAAAGAAAAAAACTTTTATCTCTGCGCGTATCTGTGATATAATAAGAAAGAAAGATAACTATAAAAATTTCAATTTTGTTGCTTCTCTAGATCGTTCTTTTGTCATCACTCCAACTAGACATAGGCATTTGAGGCGCCACATTACATGAACCGAGGTTTGTGTGAACTGTATATGTATCATAACTACCCTAAGCCAGTGCTTCATGTTTAGTTAGAAGAAATGTTATGGAAACATTATAGCATGCTGATGGTGAAAAGGAAATGGGGAAAGAGAGATACATGGGGGATGCTAGCCGCAGTCTAAGGAGTGGGTATAGCAATAAGTGTGGCCAGAAAGCCACTTTGAGACTTGACTCCGCGAACATCGATTGGTTAGTTGGGATTCTTATCCACTCGGTTATGTGACACTCATATTATTTACTCTCTGTGCTCTTGCTTTCTCGAAGATAGGCCGGACTACGAGTGGAATTTGTTCACCTCTAGCAGTTATTCTGCGCTGCTAACTTGGTACCTACCCTCTTACCTCCCACAGTAAAAACACAAAGTCAAATGAATTGAAACGTAACCTCACTTTAACAATTTAAAAACGAGTAGTTTTTACAAAAAGTTTATTAATCGAAAATATGCTAAGTTATCCGCTGGAGAACGTTGTTTGAAGATACTGTAAAAAAAAATGAAAATGTTTAGAGCTGTGTTGGATGTTGTTTTCAAAAGTCATGTTTCGAGAGAAATGCCTGTGGAATTTTGATATGCGATGTGTACATGTCGCTCTATCGCAATAAGTTTATTTTTATATTTTTCTCTAAGCCAGCAATTTCGGGAACATAAAAGTGCCGTTCGAAGTTGAAATATTCCTTTGCGTTTTCTTTTAAGGTGCCTCTTTTGCGGCGCCTGTCAACGACAGAATGGCATGTTTTACACTTTTTGTTTCGAGAAATGAAGCTGTATAACTGGATAAGCGAATTCCTGATCAACAGCAAGAACTTTATCCGAAGCCCAACCAGAAGCGCTGAAAGCTTGCAAGCCGCTCTTATCTTCTCATAGGCCGTTTTGATGAAGTTGTAAAAGCATATATTTTTACTTGAACATAATCACTTTCCAAAGACATGTGTTATTGTCTTAAAAAGTTGAAAATCGACAGATTAAACATCAGGTTTAACCCCCCAGAAAGTCCTCACCGTAGTACCGCAGATGACTTCCAGCAGAAAAGCTCCAAAATTTCAAAGAAAAATTTGTTGCATATAGTGAACACTTTTCCACCTATTCACCTAGGTTCAAAGCGTCTATTAAGCCCAAGAAGAAAAATTTAAACTTGTACAGGGGTGTTGCGCCCTACTTCACAGTTGATTGAGAGGGAGTCAAAGATAGTGATTTACGTAACATAAATTGAAATGCATCTTCAGATGTCCTAATATTCTCTACTTTTACCTGAAGCAGCTTTTAGTAATATATGTCGTAAAGCTGCCCGAGAAAGCAAAGCGTAAGAGCTCTTTCAGGTTTAAAAGAGTGCCTACGAGTGTTAAAAAATGTAGCCCAAAACGCAAGGAGAATGTCGAGCTCGTCACTATTCTCTTTTGGCATCTTGTGAAGACCGCATCTGTGCTAGAAAAACAATAAATGCACAAATGCTAGCAATTCCATTAAACTGATTATCACTGACTAATCACTGAATTTTTCTTTTACAAGTTAATTGCTTGTTTGTGAGAGACGCGATGTATCAGTAAACTTCATTACTTCTAATTATTTCTATGAGTAAATAAAAGTTAATAAAAATTGCTTAATAATATTTCTTAAGATAAACACAAGTAATTATAGTTGTTAACTTCTTTGAAAGAAAGGCGAATTAGTGAATAGAACTTCATAAAAAGTAAGCAAATAAATAAAACAGCAAAGCAAGAAAGCTGTACCCGCCTCTGAACGAATCTTTGATGCCCATCGCCTTGGGTCCGCGCATAAGAATTATAAATAGTGTCTGCAATTGTGGGAGTGTCATTTATTCTCTCGAAGCTTCTCTCAGATGGTCTTAAAGCATATTCCTACCAAAATGGTGCTTTCGTAGCTTCTATAAAGGTAATTAAAAAGTTTTACCCTATTACGGACATGTTCACAGACAGATGTGTTGTTGTATATAATTTTGATTAGCAATTAATTGGCGGACATTAAAGTATACTTTTCTTACGTTTTTTAAGCGCGTTTGTCGAGCTTTTAAGCGGTTTTTTTATGTCACAGGGCAATACTTCCCTAAGCATGGAAAATTGCCCTGCCTTTTGTAAGCGCAAGATCGGATCTTTTTTTAAGCTTAATTTGCACTCATTAACCAAAACATATATGTCCAGTTTCGTCTTCATACTTTAATTTCCGCGACCATAAGCGCGCCAACAATAGGCGATTTTCATGCTAATTAAAATTATATACATTTTACATAATCTACGGTTATCACTGGCCGTCGTAAGCGGAAGAATAAATATAGCAAATGCTCATCTTTCGATAATATGTATATAGGAATAGCAAATAAGTAAATGCACCTAGCAGGACCTATAATTTATATCTGCATATATGTAAATTATTCTTCTCGCCCACATTTCTCTGTACATGACGAAAACAACTAAGAAAAGTAAATGCGATAATACTCGACCATTTAGCACGCTTTAGAGAGCTTTTAAAGTAACTATATTTGTCGGTTGATCAGATAAGATTTTTCAAGAAAGGCTCTTAGCGTCATCTCGTCAATGCCATATACTTATCATTAATTTCCTCTAAGGATTACATTTATCAGCATGAAAGCAAACTCCCGTTGAGTTCATAACAAAGTTCTGTTTGTTGTCAAAAAATGTAATGGTTAGGCTTCGATGGTTGCGGATAGAGCCATCAAATGCATCGTTCCTTCGTCGTTTGGTTGCAACAAAAATCGGACCGTAAATTAGAAGCCCCATTGGTTGTAATAAAAATCGCAAATTACATTAGCTGTTCTACGATATGAATGGTGTAGGGTATAACAAGTATAAAAATTATATGGATTTTAAAATAATTTTTTTATGCCTGCAGTTATATTAAAATTACATCCGCTTTTTTTTTATTATTGCATTCTTTCATTAGAAACGACGGCTCTGTGTTCATTTGCTAAAGTAGAAATAAACACACAAGCTAAAATGCACATTTATATGTATATGTGTGTCGTTGGTCGAACCAAGCTTGATTATTGTTATACTTATAGTTATAGTTATAGTTATTTGCTAAAAACTAAAGTAAATTTCTAGTTATATGGCAATAAATCATAATTGCTAACAGAGATTTGCCTAAACTTATTAGTGCACACACACAATTACATGTTTACATGAATGCGAATCCATTAATATACATATATATATATATATGTATATATATATATATATATATGTATACATGTGCATATGCATGTAGTAAATGAATAAAGCAAAAATAAAGGCGAGTCAAGACGTTTTCACTTTAATATCAATTGAATAGCTTAACTAAAAGTTTAAATTTAAAAAAAAAAAAGAAGGAAAGAAAAAACATAAGACCCAGACATGCTTCAAGCTTTGCTCCACAAGTATTGGTATCGATGTGTGGCGTCTATGCTTGTGTTTGTGTGGTGCGCGCAGTCAACGTTATTAATACGGAATCCGTTAGTTGGCTTTTCTAAGCGTACCAAACGGCCTTTAAAAGAATTCAAACATGTGTTGTTGTGCTGTTTTCCTTTTGTTGTATTTGTTGTACTACTGTTATTATTGTTGTTGTTACTCTGTAATTCATTACATTGTTGTTGCTGCGACTCTATGTAGATGTTTGTGAATATTTATATATCTTGATCTAAATGTGCTTTTATATCTCTGGTAGTGTTGCTTGTTTCTATTTTTTGCCTAAGTTTTTTTTATTATTTTATTTATAAATTCGCTATTGTATATATAAATATGTAAATATGAACATAGTGACATACGAATAGCAAAATATATGTATGTACATCTTGTAAATATAGTTTCTTATACATATTATAATAGACGTAATATACTCGGGCAAACAACCACAATTACAACAATAACTACAAGCACCACCACCATTGGCTTTATACATTTGAATATGTTATGGATAATGACATACTACAATAGTTTATAGAGAGCGAAACACACCTTAAAACCACTTGGTTGTGGTTTTTTCTATTTTCTATCTAACAGAAATAAATACAAAAATAGTTCCTATAAACACAGCTCACCATATATAGCGTGCGTTTGCGAGTATGGTTTTTTCAAGTTCTACACTATAATGGAGACAAATTTTCATTACGAATACACCATCAAATGGAAAACTTCCTTTTTGTTTTTTTTTTCTACTAAATTACTACCGGGAAGTGCGAGTTGCACTGAAATTCTTTGCAGGTAAACGAAAACACACATCAAATATGAGGATAGAAGCAGTGCTGCAGTAAAATGATAATAAATCCATCCAAAATGTTTCTAATTCTAGACAAATCTCTCGATTCATATGTTGCGATTATTGAAACTAGCCTGACAGAGGAAAAAACCAATTAAGCCAAATTTTAAGACCGCTTGGCAGCCGAATCTATGTGAACCAGTTTTGCCATTGTAATAGAAAACTAAAACACAGGCAGGCAAGCCAAGTAGAAGAAGACTACCGTGACTACTAGTCGTGGGCAAAAATCTCAGTGCGGTTTAATCACCGCACTTGGCCATATGTACAGTGAGTACTCAGCCGGTAAAGACATAAAACATTTACCAATTCACTAAGCTTTGGCCGCTGGTTCTCTGTCTCTCCCTGTCTCGCGTTCTTTTCCTACGTGTTTCTGGCCATCATCGTACCAGTGATACAAAACTACAATAGTAAGAAGATCTTAAACCTGAAATGTGGAGCCAAAGAGAGGGCACGATTGTGACCATAGCAAGTGTCCAGGACTTATGCTACCATTTAAGGTCGTTTAGGATACATCTCAGCATCAGAATTAGATTTGCTGCGACCTGTATTATTATCTAGCGGCGGAACATTCGAACCTGCTTTAGACAATACGGCCGGTCCATTCGTCCGTATGTTGCTCCTCCTCTCCATCGCCCCAAAAGCTGAGATTCTGTTATTAAACTTTACACCCCGTTTTCATCTTGTCTTTTTTCTCACCCTAAGTAATCATACCTCAGCTTGCATCACCGGATTGTGACTACAACTGGTTTTATTAATGGCCGTACAATTTATACACTGGACAACGGACACAATTTGGAAATAATGCTCAGCAAAAAGGCAATCCACCAAAGTCAACAAAGCAGTTCGATAAACTCTCTTATTCGATCGGGTTATTTCATATATTGCTTTATATTTTGTCGGGTTTACGATTTGGAATCACGAACGCAATGACCAGATGATGGGCGATTATGAAGTTCACTAATTGCATACTTTGGTATGTGATGACGATTACAAGAAGCAAACTTGTCGAGAGCACGTTAGCGACTTCTTAAGACATTTCAGCATTTAATGAAAATGAATTCACGTTCCTCCATGTCGCAATATTTGGAGGGGGAAACTCCATGTTTTGCATAACTTTCTTCTTTTATACATCAACTTGGTGTGAAGTAAGTGTAGTTAACCCCAACCTCAGCATGTTTTCATATAATGAATCATACCACGATTTGAGTAAAAGATTCATTCCGATACCGTCTCAGCTCATGAATAATTAAATATCTTTGTTTTTTAATTTCAATAATTTTTAATTTAAAGTAAACTAGAAAATTAATATGAAATATTAAAAAAATTTAAATTGAAACTTCAAAAGTAAGCCTCAAAGGCTCTCGCTGGTTAGATTAGGGTTAAATGTTTTATTTACTAATATAATATATGCACTAGATAGAGGTTAGTTCAAAAAAAAAAAAAGAAAAAAACGCTTTGTCTTTCTTTTGAAGAATGAAAGAAAAAGACATAAATATTTCTTTTGATTAGTTAACGAATTCATATTTAGTTATAATTATTAATAATAATTTTATAATCCCCACCCAGTATTGACGTTTGTTGAGGTTCATCAATAAGTGAAACTTGTTTTCGGAAGAGAGATATTTCGTCAGCTTTCGTTAAACATCGTACTACGATGTTTTTGTTTTTATAGCTTTCGGCTTAAATTAACGATTGCTTAAAATATTTATAACGAAAGAAAAATAATGAAAAATATAAAATAACATATAATTAATAATTTTCTATTAGAATACTCAACGAAAAATATTAAAAACAAAAAAAAAAACACTTAATAGCCGAACATTAATAATTAATGACTTTCAGCACAGGAAATCATCATAACATTATCGACGTAAACTCCACTCTATCTATCAGTTTTTGTTTTGAAACTTGTCACAAAGAAGCATGAAAAAGCATGAAAAACGCTCTTTTAAAGGCTCTGGTAAATAAAATTATTTCAATTTTCCTTTTTTAACTTAGTTTAATGAGAGACAAGTAACCAGAAAGCTTGTGTGTTTGTAATAAATTTTAAAGATTTACTTAGTTTATTTTAAAATGCTTTGCATTGGTTTTTATTCTACAAAGCTTTTGTTTATACTCATTATGTGTTCATATCCTACACCCCTTGTGCTCACAAGGGTATATTAGGCTTTTACAAATGCATGCAACACCCATCAGTACTTTAGATAGACCGACCTTGTCAATCAATCTAAACTTGTCCGTCCCTCCGTTCGTCCATCTTGTTTAATGTTTGTAATGTACTTGACAGGAGAATTGAGTTTACTTTAAAGTTCCTTCTATGCGTGCTGTGTACTGTCTTTTATTTTACGAAGTCTTTCCATATTGACAGACATTAGCCTGTCGGTCCATCTTGTTTTGTTGTGTTCAACGTACAGGCCGCTAATTTTTGAGAGATTTCCATGAAATTTGGTGCATTGACATGTTTCGGTCCCAAGATGAACGCTATTGAAGTTGGTTCGGACCACTTTTTCAGCCACTTCCGATATAAAGTCTCATTTTGGAAAGTCGTGATATGAATAACTGCATGGTGGTGTACGGTGTTTAATAGTGGCCCTGGCCTACTGTAGTGTTTTTGCTAGTTATTTATACGACTTATAAAAAAAAAAATTTATAAAAATAAAAAAAAAGCAAATCATTTAGGCTTTTTTTAGCGCAAGCATGCAACTTGAAACGGTTTTTTTTAGTATGAGTATAACATACTTGATAAAAGGTCTCTCTGCTTGTTGAGATTTCCATCATATGTCCACCTGCTTTATTGAAAGTTTCCGTCCGGTCATTTTAATATTAATAATTAACATTTCTTGGTAATTTCATATTAATTTTTTTTTGGCAGCTTTTTCGAGGGGAGGGATTCAATTATTGCATGTATAGGTGGGCTTTAAAACAACACAAAAAAAAAAAAACAAAAGTTGCGTTTATACACAGTTAAGAAAAAAGCGAAAAAGGTTAATTAATGATAAAATTTATATGGATTTTTATTTTTGGAAAATTGAAGAAAAGTTTTCAATAAAAAATTTTCGAAAATCATAATCAATTACTGCAGCAAAACAATATAAGAACAATAACAACACACTGTGAGACTTTCAAATACATTTTTCCGACAAAGCAACAGCATTTTATGTGCATAGATGTGTTATGTATGAAATGTGGCTTTTTATTGATGCCGCCGCCGCCAACTTAACATGAGAAGATGCTGATGACGGCGATGATGATGACGATGATTATGATGATGATGACTATAAAATGTTACAGCGCTACCATTAGACAGAATGAGGTCAATATTTACACACACAAAACTGACATGCGCTCTTATGCGTACATACGCACTTATGTGTAAGCATATATAAATGAGAGCAACAGATTTCTTTCGAGACACACACACGCTGTACAAGTGTTCGATATAAAAATCATTTAGGCGATTAGTGTCATGATTCGTAAATATTTGCTTGCATGCAATCTGTGTGTAACGATGGTGAGAATTTTTCCCAAACGAACTCTTTCGATTTTAACCCTCACTCCACATCAAGTTGCTAACGTAAGAAAGAGATTTGTGCTGGAACTTCTATAAAATGAATGGATATTTAATTAACCAAAGATCCTGAGAGATATCGTTTACGTCCGTCTATTCGTCTTATCCCAGCAAAATAGATTACAACGACCAATCATTTCATAGCGAGGAGGAAAACGATTTACGTTAGCAAGATGGAAACCAAAACCTGTATTCTGGTGTTGCGAACGGTCACTAAGCATAAGAAACCACAATGGGTTCATAGATTATCATACTTTTTTATTACTTATGGTATTTCAATCGCAATAAAAGACTGTACTCACTTGCCACTTTTGATGTCTTTATTACTAATCTGAGAATATGACCGTAGACATGAGTCCATGTTGTCAATTAATTGAAGTGAATTAAAAGAAGACTTTTAATCGAAAAATAACTCCCACCAATGTACTTTGAGTCATACCAAAGTAAGCTCGTGTCCGTCCGTCCGGTTTTCGTAAGTTCAGAAAGTGGGTAGAATAAAATGGGAAGGGCTCTGAAATTAATTCATTAACGAAATACGTCAATTGTCATTTTCTTGCTTTTGTTTATTATATGACCAATTACGATCCCTATCCGTGTAATACTGCGACGATAACAAAGAGATGAGGTAAGGCAACGGCCCCGGCCCAGTGGTTATGTGCACAATCGGTAAGTGTTATGCTGCGACTGACCGTTCACTACTTTAACGATTACCGCATTGATAGCAATTTCAACAACAGACAGATAGACGGACAAAGCGAAGAAAGGTCCAAATCGAATGAGAACCTTGCATTGATTTAAGTACACCTTTTGCTGTGAAGCCTATTTCTTGGGTGTGAAAACAATGTAACATAATTGTTATAACTGCAAACATTGGTTCTGGATATCAACTAATTATTAAATTTTCATGTCCTGGTGTTAGATATAAAAGCATCGCCGTCAGTTTTGCGCTCCTTGACAATTAGGAGGTGATATAAGTCCGGTTAAAGATCACTTCAGTTGTAGCACTCACTCCCTGAATGATTTGGAAATAAAACTATTTTCACTTCTTTCTAATATTTTGCGGTATAAACTTGCACTTGTCTCTCTCTCTCTATTTCACCTGCTCACCTGCAAAGTAAAACTGCAGGTAATTTGTGAAATATGTTTCTAAGGAAGGATTTGAATTTGAATTGACTTCACCCGATGACTAAGTTTTATGTTTGCTTCCTTAACTTGAGGGAAAGATTTTTTCGTTTTCTGTCTTTTTCTCCTTAACAATAAGCATTTACCTCAACACGGCAACTAGGTGTTGCCGGAAGATTACATTTATGGCTTTTGTTTTTATTTTCTGACTTCTATAATTTCGGGTTTGTAATAATAATTTTGGGTTTTGGTTTCTTGTTTCTTGTGTTTTGTTTTTGTCTTTCGTTTTTTCTTTTTTTTTGGGTTTTGTACTTTGTGCTTTCTCGTTGCCGCCTTCAACTCCTTCTCCTCCGCCTTAATTATGGGTTTAATAATTTTTTTCTTGCTTGTGGTTTTTAATTTTTGATTTCGTCTTTTTAAAGCTTTTTTGCTAATTAAGTAAATTAATGGAGAGACACATGTTTAACGTGATTTTAAAAGGTGGTTTTTATTTGTCTGTTTTATTTGAATTTAACAGCATTAGGTTAATGCTCGTTGACTTAAGCGAACTGATCTACGAATTTAAATATGCAGAAGTATCTAATCGCAAAATGTAAATTTTGCAGAAGCTTTTCTGCGCTGTTCATGCGGAGTCAATTGGGGTTAATATATGGATGGAATTTGATTAATCTTTTCAACTGGTTAAGGTGTGCGAATTTTAAAGCTGTTAAATGAGCACGTGTTAACTGAAAACTCACATTAATTAAAATTTATTTGATACAAAATAAAAAAATCAAACTGAAAAATTATATTAAATTGAATTAAATTAAGTTAAAAAGACAAAGCTTAAAGCTGGCTTAGCCAGACACGACAGCATCCTACTAAGTAAAGATATATCTCCAATAATACGGTAATTAGTGTGAAACTTTTTATATAAATCCGATCGATGTTAATGCACTTAGGCTATCAATGTGGGTGGAGGAGACAGATACATGCGATTCAGTAAATCATTCCGTTAATCATCGCATTATATATGTGAGGTGCTATATCAATCTGAAGCATTTTATACGAGGCATTTGTTCACTTAATTCACGAAATGACGATGTTTTCAGAAGATTTCATTCAATTAGCAGCCGAAACTTTGTACTGAGTATGTGTTTATGTTTCTTTTGTAAAAATTGATCCAATCTCTAGGGTCGTTCGTTTTGCTGTGCCGAAAATAAACAGAAATAAAACGCACTTCTGATTGAGATTTGCGATCAAATTTTGCTTTAATATATTGCTTGGGCTTTGCCATTATTCCTGGAACACAATACATACATAAGCATGCAGTGTACAGAAACACTATTCGTATGTATTAACACTTTAGTGGTTATTTCACTCTGTGGATTGTCGTCTTCGAGTGGTTTGATAATCTGAAAGGATCTTCGGGGTCATGTTGGAGCATTGGTTTACCCCAATAAACCACACACTCTCAATGACAATGAAAGATGAAGAAAATGGCCTTCCAGACGTAATTTTCAAATAAACAAATTTCTACAATAAAAGAAAATTCATGTTGACATCTTTTGCCATTCAGTGTTTATTACAAAATAAAAAAGTATATATAACTTGTTTGGTCACCCTACATTTCAATGTTTATACCGCCTGGCAATGTTTTCTTTTTCAATTTTTTTTTTAACCTGAAAAGACACTTCAACTATTCAAAGATAGTATCTATCAGGTTTTTTCATAGAGAATCAGAAACTCTATGTGTCTGCAACACATGGGTTCTTGCTGAAGTCGCTTTCCAAAGGGCTTTAAACTACTGCCAATTAAAAGGTTTGAATTGCGTTTCTCGAGCTGCCCACTGCTCTTACAATATTCCATCTCTCAATTGGTTGGCTTCAATTTTCAACTGTAGGTTCATAACAATGTGCTCTACTTGAGTTTAGGTAACTGGTTCAGATTATTACGCATTCTGTAGATCTTCTATGAAATTGATTCCATATTCTTTCTAAACAAGTATTTTAAAATAATCCTGCATGCTTCGCTAGAGAAGGCATTGAGGCTACAGTTGAAATACGGAGTTCATCCATTCAGAGTTGAGGTAAATTAATTATGAGGCTAGGGATTATTTCTAGGAATTATTTCTATCAGGCAGTCAAGGGTGAAATTTTGCGGTAAACCAACTTTTCCAATTTACCAATTTGGGCTAAATTAGTAAATATTGTTACTAATATTGTTAATAACTCCAAACCGCATTGATTGTAGACATTCTGAGATGAGTCAGCCTCGCCGTTGCCCTTTTGTGTGTCATTATGGATTAATCTTCGATTTAGGGCAAACGGATGACTCACGTGTGACGTCAAAGTTACCTGCACACAATTTTTGCGAACCAATACCACGTGTAAACGTCGAATGCAGTTAACTTGTTGTTAAATTACATAAGCTGGTCATGTCGCTCGTGTTACTTTCAAATTTGGAGAAATTGACTCAAAGCGGATCTATCAAGTTTCCCTTTCTCCCCTTGCTTCGTTCGCGGCAGTTTCGTGGGATTAAACAGATACGGCTTCACGCTTACTAAAAACATAAGCACAAGTCGCGGAATTCGAGGGCGTATTTTTAACTGTTTCGTGTAGATTGAAACAGTTTGTGCATTACCGTTCCCCATAAGTGAGTGCGACTACGTTGATATTTCCCAACCTAAGAAGATTTAATCTTGCTTTCCAAAAACCAACTAATTTGTGTAAGCGAACGCGCCACTTGCTTTACATCCTTTGTAAACTGACAACACGATATTCATTGAACACAAAACTGTTAAGCCTGCATTGATTTAAGCATCAATCCTTTTTGTTTATTACTTTAAATATTTCCCTCATTAAGTTTTATTGACTCTCGATCTAAAATATTTGTGACATTCATATGAGAGGAAAATCTAGTTGTGTTTTTTCTTTTTTTTTTCTTTTGATAATTTATCGTTTATTAAAGCGGAAACGTTTGGGTTTAAAGATATCGTGAAATTATTATATTTAAATATATGCGACATAATCTCCGCCAAGTGAAGGATAAGCGTACAATTTTTTAAGACAAATTTGGAATTTAAGTATTTAAAAAGTAAAAAAATCTAGAGCAACAGTTGTATTTAAACATTTCCGTTGGCAAAAACGAAAACTTTATAAACGCAAAAAAAGAGCACAAGCAAAATGAATATTTTTCGATTTCCGTAGAAATTTTGTCGGTACGACGTACTGAGTGTATTTGAAATCGAATAAGAAAAAAGAAAGCTTTTTTTGTCGTCACACGAACTACTTGATCTAAAAGTTAAAATTGTGCTTAGTAATATTTTTCAGAAATTTTGTCTATATATACAACTCAATAGTGTATAGAAAAGTTATACTATTTTTTATTAAAATGTATTTTAACATGTCTTGCGGCAAGAGATTTATCTGATTGAGAAGAGCACTCTCACATAATATTGTGATCAAAAAATATTGAAATTAAATTGCACGGGTATATCGAATATCAGAATCAGAGACCCCCGGACGACCACTAACCTCTACCGATGAAAGTCACAAAAGCCGTCGATTAACAATAAGGGACTTCGGTGATGCTGTTAGCATTTCAAACGAATCAGTCAGCAACATTTTAAAAGATATTTTGGGCCTGTCAAGCACTCGAGTTCTTGTTTAAATTTGCGAGGAGATGATTTCTGACTATCAATTGGTAATGAAAGGCATTACGGGAGGTGAGACTTGGATCTACACATGCTACCCACGAATAACCGATCAATTAAGGGAATGTCGTGCAAAAGGTGAGCCAAAACTCTAAAATCAAGCTCATGTTAACAGCTCCCTGTGAATACTGTGGGGTTGTGTACACTGCGAATTGCTTCCGCAGGACCAGACTGTTAATAAGGAATTTGATTGTTAGAAGGAGTTAAATTGGGCACTTTTTGGGCACAGTAGTCGAAGTGTGGCGTTCTTCGCGGTTTAACTTCAAATTACAAAGATATTTAATGGAGTTAAAGTCGCGAGTAATTGTAAAAAGTCAAGTTATTCATTAATGCCGTCATAAATAAATTTTTTCGTTCGTCTTCACACGTGTTCTAAATTAGAATAAATAAAAGCCTGCCTGGCTCACATGCGAATTGTGCGTCTAAAATGTACGAAAATTTGCACACAAAATATATATCTCTAATAAAATTGGAATAATGATCATAAAAATTAAGAACGGTAGTTTAAGCCACTTCTGCTGTTGGTTGAGTGGTCGTGCTATGGAAGTGAAGAGCATGCTTCACGCGTTTGCAACTAGATAACAGCTACTGCGGCTATGATCTGGTATGTGGTGGCCAATGCAAGTTTACTATCGTAGCCATCGAGTTGTGATACGACGGATTTGTGCTGCACTTTCTGACAATAGCAAAAGTAACGTCACTAATAGTACCTGGAACTATTAGACGAATAATTGAAATGACATAAAATATTGACCCACATTGATGGGAGAGTTGTTACTTTCTAAAAGTAAAATGAATTGTATTGCAATACATTCATTGGGGGAATTATTGACCGACGTGTTATATATATTTTATTACCTGTGTGGTTGGCATTTTTATGTTTGAACAAACATCTGAAAAATTTAATGTACCCCCAGAGGTGAGCATATAAAGAAACAAGCTGAACCTATTAAAAGACTGAAACAAACAAAAACTCCACTTAAAAATATGTTAAATCATGTAATAGCATAACGAAAGAAATTATCAAAAAAATGACCTAAATTCAAAAAAACAAAACTATTGTGCTGTAAAATAAACAAAAACCAAACCAAAAAAAAAAAAAAAAAAAAAAAAACATGAGTTATAGAAAATAGTAAAAAACCAGATTACATAAAAAGTAATTTAATGACAGAGTGTTTGCAGCTAAGTGGAGTTGAGTTAAGTGTACGAAATAAATAACAGCCACCTACACCTCAGTAGAATACATTAGAGCACAGTTACAGATATAACGATATGGGCAAAGGTGTAATGTAACGAATGTTGAGCAGAGAAAAAGCATTTGGTGTCTCAGGAAAGCAAGAACAATTTTCTAAGAATTTCTTCATTCCATGCCATATAACTATTCTATAATCATAACTCAGTTTTGCAACAGTTAAGGGCTAATATGTAATGTGTACACAAACACGTTATCTAATTGCCTATGTATTTGAATGAAATCACTTCTTTTGGATTATATCGACAGACACGCTTCTTCTTTCAGAGAGTAAAGTCGAAAAGTAGAGTAAAAGAATTTCAATGATAAAATCAACATAATCAATATAAAGATCCGCTGATGTGCTAAAGTGTAACAAGAAATTGATTGATTCCCTTACAACGAGCGAGCATATGGTTGATGAGTATTTAGGATTCGCCTCAAGCCTCAAGTAAAGCCTCTTGGACTTATTTATATGAAATTTATTTGGCCATAAATATTAAATAAATAAAGCGAGACCCGCACACATGTTCACCACCGCATTGCTTGATTTGTGAGTTTAAAGCATTTAGCGGGTTTGCGTTTTTATTTATATTTTTACGGTTTTGTGTACTTGACCGCATGCATACAAGTGTCATTGCCAAATAACAATTGAACGGCAATATAAGAATGTTCACTATAGTAGTTTTATAATCAACATACATATATACATATATATATATATATATATATATATATATAATGCAGTTGTATTTATAAAGCAGAAATGCACTTTTCAAGAATGCCAATTAAAACTGTATATAAAATACGATAATTTCGAAACTGTTGCGAAAAAAGTTGTGCACAAAACGGTAACGAAACCGCGCGGCAGAAGTTGTAAGGCGGCTATAATAAGCAACCGATAAAGTATAACATTTTGCGGCCTTAAAACCAAAAAAAAAAAAAAGGAAAATAACTGCAACGACATTTACAATAGCAATAACAACAACACAAATGACAACTGTTACACGGTAACAATAAACGCACTTATACTACATTTAATGCTTTTTTAAAGATAAATAAAAATGGTTTATAAACGACAGAAATATGAAGAAAAAGCGTTAAGCAACTCGACTGAGATATATATACATATATGAAAACATTAAAATTTGAAATTTCATGTTTACGAACGTGTGTAAAGTACATTTCAGGCAAAACAAAAACAAAACCAAAAAAAAAAAAAAAAACGAAAAATTAACAAATGTTCAATGATTTCATAACATTTTGTAAATCATTTTAACGAAATACGCAAAAAAAGTTATTATAAAAAAAAAAAAAAATCAAGCTTAGGACATTTTACCTAATACGTATTTAAAGCGTGTCATAGTAATGTCAGAAAAACTTTTTTTTGGACAAGAGATAATGTGGCTGAGATTCTCTTAGAATTGAGGTCATTTGGTGACACAATAAAATACATTGAGGAAATCAAGTTTGTTTCTTAAGTTTTTTGTTTTTTGTTTTATGTTTTTCTTTTTGCTTTTTTTTTTAGTAAATTCTTTATACTACCTACAAAAAAAAAAAAAGGAACAATAATTAAAAACTAAAAAAAAATATAATTAACACATGAACAGAGAATAATTTTTATTGTAGAATAATTGTTTAAAATATAAAAAATGTTAATTATAAATAAACGAGTAGAAGAACATTAATTAATGCTATTTTAAATACTTTTTTCTTAATTAAAAAGAAAAGAAAGAGAGAAAACAAGGAATACCTTCATAACCGAGTTAATCCAAAATGTGCATTAGATTCATTAAGAAGTTTATTGTAGATAAAATATAAAATTTTTAAAAAAATTTAATTACACTTTTTTATTATTATGTATATTCCCAGAATATATTTATTTTGTTTTCAATTAAATTTCTTTTGTTTTATAACAACACACACAAGTTTCTCAAGCTTATTAATTTTAATACAGTTTCACACACAATTTCAAGATTACTTTAAGGCATACAGCGAGACAAGCAACCGTACGTACGTATAGACATATCGAGGTATGCGCAAACACTTCTCTTTAATTAATTTCTTCTTCTTCTTCTTCTTCTTTTTTGTTTTGTATTTCAAGCATTTACTTACGAAGCAAACTATGCACATAGGGTGGGCTTACAATACCTGGACAAAATTTCGAAAAAGAAAAACTCTTAAGATCACTTGTTTTAGCAAAAATTGCGAATTTTCTCATAGAAATTTAAAAGTGCTTATGCTGAGCTTATATCAACGCACACACACATACACACACACACGATCATACACACGCATCTATCGTATGTGGAGAGAAAGGCTTTTAAAAAAGAGGAACTTCCGTCTTATAATACCGAAGAAAAATTAATTGTTTCCGTTTTGTTAAGAAAAAAAAAAAAGAAACCGTCTTTTTTTTGCATAAACAACGTTAAGTTATAAAAAATTATTTATTTCTTTTTTTTTTTTTTTATTTTCTTATCAACGCTAACTTTTATATAAACTCTTTAGATGTTTACATAAATTTATATAAATTATTAATCAAAAAGAAAAAAAAAAAAAAAACAAATATATTTAATTTAAATATCACACTGATATAGAGAACACGTTTAGACAGATTGAAGACAAAAACGTAAAAAATCTGATTTAATTATTTCAAAAAACAAAACAAAAACAAAAAAAAAACAAAAGATCGTTCACTGTTTTGCTTTGTTAACCGCTTAACGTGCACGTAACGCACAACACTTGAAAGTGAACTAAATCACAAATCATGTCCAAGAAGTTGCTGACCAAGCAACAGCAGCAGTAGCAGCAGCAGCAGCAATACAATAGCGGCAGCAGCAATTTAACAGCAACAGCAGCGGCCAGCTTATTATACATATATAGCATACAAAATGATCTGACACAATAACAGTTTTCTTATAACTTATAAGTTAAAGTTAAAGTCATGTTCATCGTCTAACACTCTGAATAAGAGCACAACGCCAATAGAAATTCTAAGCCTATCGATAACCTATCGTTCAGCCGATCTTCTATTTGCCTTAGTTGTACACCTTCCAGCGAACAATGCCTCGTTTCAATTACATTGTTGCCACTAAAGAGCAAGTGTCAGTCATTAGTAAGTAAATCTTCACTGCCTGAAATGCAAACCAAGACGACAGACAGGTTAGGTATTAAAGTTTTCAATATTTTCCTTATGCCGAGAGTTAGAGCAAGTGATTGAGCTAAGCTTAAAGAGTTCAATTAAGGTAAAGATTCGTTTCAGTCTAGTTTCTCTTAATTTCTATTGTTTATATTATTCTCTCTCTCCTTCTGTCTCTCTCTCTCCCTATATCTTTCTTTCTCTCTTTTTGGCTAATTTAAACAATAATTTCTCTTAAAGCCTTAATTATCCAACATTTGCTGATTATTGTTAATATTAGTTTATTTACTTTCCGTTACCTTACTTGGTGGACATGCAGCTGAACATAACACAAAACTTACGACCTTGAGTGGAGTATATTTTTTTTAGTTTCCGAAAGATGACAATTGCAATTTGTAATCGAGTAAGACATCAAAAAAAAGTGTAAAAAGAGGCGAACATATATATATATATACAGAAAGAGCAATTAAATAAACAAAATTTTTAAAAATAACCTCATAAAGAATAAGTAAGTTAAACAAAAGATAAATAAGGAAATTAAATTTTAAATCGACTTGTGTTGCACTTTTATAAAACGAATTGCGACTTTTTAATTTGCTTCTTTTTCAAATTTTCGCTATAGATTTCATTTGGGTTCTACGCGACGACGAAGCGTATTTGCAGTATTTGTTTGTGTGAATCTATTCTTGACTAATGCAGTACTATGAGTCGATAAAGCGAACACCCCGTGAAAGTGATTTCAAAAAAACAGTCAACCATGGCTCATATACTTTCGGATTAAAATAACGTTGATTCGCTTTTATCACTAAAAAGCTGTAACGCAAAAGCTGTAAAGCTATATGGACAAGTAAGAAGATTATAGTGGCCCACAGTCCACCGTTGAAAGCCCTACACCATTTCGCTTGACACAGTTACTGGAGAGATCGGGGATGTGGGTCAAAGCACGTCGATGTGCCACATTTCTCCCAAATATCGCGACCTATAAGCTGAATACAAAAATACATGAGCAGGCATCCGATGGACAGACAAACTCTTTTTTCTGAATCGGTCAATATAATTGAAGCTAGGCCTATCTCAAGTGTTTGTGGATGATCCATACATACGCACAAACCTTATATACCCTTGCGCGACAAATGGCGTAGGGTATAAGAATTCAACAATTTTAAAATATTTCGTCCATGATCTCGATTTGGCTCCCAAGCAACACTTAGGCACGGCGGATAGTTAAAGAAGATTTTTTTCCGCTACCAATATAACAGCATGCTATTGCTTACGTGGGCCCACGGCTACTTTCAGAATTGATCTGTGGCTCAAGATTTTGCATTTCAATTTTCAAGTATTTAAGGGGAATGCACGTACGTACCTATATGCAAAGAATGGTGCTTGGATGATAACATCTTTATTAATAGAATTAAAGATACCAGACCGGTGCCTAACATAAAGTAATTAAAATTCGCGCTTAGCTAAATACAAAAAGTTAGTAAAAGTGAGTAAAAATGAAGTAACGAGTACTTATGACTTCAGAACGTGACGCACCAACTTTCACCTAACAATTCACCTTTGTTCCTCTGCAGTTATTGCTAGTTATGAGGACATATGGTTTGTATTCATATACAGAAAAATTTCAGCAAAAGGGATACCTCTTCTTCACTTGGAGAAACTGTGGCACGTAATTGTTTGAGATGATGAGAGAGCGAATTGTACTTTGAAATAATGTAAAGGATGACATTTTGAACGCGTCTGCCAACTCTTGATCCAGTAATGAGACAGAATGTAAAATCTACAAATTCCAATAGCTAGGCAGCAGTCAGACCCGATGAAATCTCGAATTAATTAGAATAGGTAGAGAGTAATGGAGAGAAAAGAAAACGAGTTTTACTTAAGCCGTAAAATTAAGTCTTGAATATATTATGCTTAGCAAGTTGATGCGGTTCTTTGTTGTAATTATTTGTCTTTCCCCTAATATTAATTCTATACTTTTACGTAACATTTCTAGCAGTGGAAAAATGTTGTCTATTTACTTAAACCTTATAAAAGAAAGCAACATAACGTAATTAGTCATCATTATGTCTCAAATATCATGATTCGTGACACACATCACGTACAAAATTTTACCGCACGTGCCTTGCTAAGCTCGCGCATGAACACCTCGTTACGTTAAATGTTTTGTTACTTGCTATGTTAGCAGATCTTGTAAATGAAACCTTTCATAATTTGTTTTATTATAAGACTTATGCTCTAAATATTAATTCAAGTAATTGCTGTTTTTTCCTCTCTTTAATTGAATGGGATGTAAATGTTTTTAGATTTCCTTCCAAAAGGGAAACACAAAGAAAATTTATACCTATATATATATATATTTACATTTAACACGTATATGCACATATGTAGTATGATAATAAAAAGTAATCTTTATAACTTTAGCTGAAAGCTTATGCGCGAAGTGTTAAAGAAATTGTAGCTAGTCATGCAAAAGCGGATAACATATTTATACACGCCGTTGATGCCAAGAAGCAATCAATCTCTGCCTCAGTCATCAAATGATTAAAAAGCAACTAATATTTAACGTGAAATCGTAATGAATTGATTGAACTAAGCGTGTAAAAAACTCGTACATTATAAACTAAGATTGCGAAAGGAAGTACCCGCCAAGAATTTCTTATTCAACATAAACTAATGAAACTCTTACCACCTAATCAAGTTAATAGATTTTTTTAAAAGTATAATTACATCATAAAAGAGAAACACACACTCATGATACAAATTATTGTTTGAAATATCTTTTGGTAGCAAAGGGAACCAACCAACAAGTAAGAGGAAGAAGTCGTGAGTAGCTATTGTCGTAAACTTATTCTTTTTATACCATATATATATGTATTCTTGATCGGCATTAAAGTTTGAATCGATTTAAGCATGTCTGTCTATCCATCCGTGTAATGTCTGTTTCAAACATTCTCCTGGCCGCACAAAAGAAGAAGAAATTTCCTGGAAATATTGGAAGTTCTTGCGTGCAGGCTGGTATTGAAAACGGGCCAAGTCGATTGAAAAGCACGCCTACATTAGCACGTAAAATGAGAATACCTCTTATTAAAAATTGACTTTTCGCTCAGTTCGCTCATAAATCACAGCAGATAAATCTACAAAAATTCGAACTCATTTCAATGGATGATGCTGTAGTACGCTACGGAATGCACGTCCACTTGTCCATCTGTTCGTCAAGCCAACTGCGTAGTATCTATATTCTCTACAAACTGGAAAAGAATCTGAAAATGATCCAAACCGGCCAAAACACACGCGTCTAACGCCCACACGCCTATGTAATAAAAATCGTGAACATCTTTGCTTTCCGTGTTTGTTACTTGTTACCCATAAAGTACAACACACACCTTATATATTTCCACTTTTATTACGAAAGTAGAAAAAATTGGCCGCACCCGCCCAAAATGATAGAGAATGAAAATTTAATTCTTTTCTTGTTTCTACTCCTTTTCAGGATAACGGCGATGAGTATAGCAGATTCGGTCATGAACGAATGGAATTATCTTACTTGCATTTTTTTCAATGTTAGTCATCCCAACCATGCTTTTCGACAATGGCTTTAACGTAGTTTAGGGTTCTCCCATGGCCTTATCATTTCCTATATGTAATTCACCATTAAAAAATATCTGATTAATAAAATTGCTTCAGGATTTGGAACTTGTGAGTCTATATTTGACTTTGCTCCGCAGTAGAATAGACGGATATGTTTAAATATGAGTTTTAGTGGGAAAAACAAAAACGCACGGAAAGTCCTTAAAACCTACATTCATTAAGAATATTTTAATTGAGAAGAAGGATCTTCTTCGCTTGGTATATCCAATCGAATAGTATTTTGCCTTGTCACAGCTCCATCAGACTTAATATTCTTGGCAAGAAAATGATCTGCAACTAGATCGTAGCTTGACTTAAATATCAATTGATACTAACTGGTGAAGTTGCATTTTTGGCTTGACTTGATTTACTTCAAAAAACAAGCCAAACTGAACACATTGTATAAAGACATAACATTGTGAAATTCATTGAGTAAATGGTATCTAATTGTTGCACTGTTTTGTAAGTTTTACTAAAAATGAATTAGAATATAAACAAAATAAAATCTAAATAAAATAAAATTTAAAAAAAAGATAACTACTTCTTTTGAGAGTATTTAAGAAACTACTCAATCCACCTTATAAGTATGTGAACGTTGCTTGCTTAATATGTTTTCATTAAAGTGTAATGCAATGACGTTTAGTTTTCAAATTGAAAACAATTACTCGATAAGTTTCAGTTAGAGACAAGAGAAGTAAATCGGTTTAATTTTTTTAATTGCTTTACCCAAAAAATAGCGGAGACATATGTTCTCGGCGTAAGTCGAATACTGAAAACTCTTTATGATATGTGCTTGATTTATGGTTTTGACAGTACATATGCTAAATTGAAATCACATGTGAGTCATAAAGAATTCAAAAAAAAAAGAAGGTCTGCCTCCTTTGAAGAAAGCCCCCTTACCGCAGTAGCGATTACTGCTAAGTCTCTATAGGAATCATAATACTCGCTAAACGTGTAGAGAACTAGGTTTAGATCGAGTTGTACTTCTTCTGAAGGAGCAAACCCTCCTTTAAACATAATTTAAATGCGGCAGTAGGGACTAGCAGTCTTAAGTCCCTATGTGGGTTATACTACTCGCTAAAGGTGTACGCAACTACTTTTAGATCGATTGCATTTGTTTAGACATTAAGGCTGACAAGCCATTCAGTCAATTTAATACGTTTTCTGACGGGTATATACCCGCATAGAAAAAAAATTAGTTATATTTCATATAACGCTAGAAATTAAAAAAAAAAAACAAAACATTAAAATATCAAAAAAAAAAACGTGAATATGCGCGTTTTAAACAAAAACAACAACCACAAGCTACAAATAACTAAAATTGGACATTTTACGTCTAACAAAACGCACAGTAATGAGCTAAGCAAGCCAGTCGCCATTACTACTTTAAATGACGGTTGGTTATCATCCAATGTTTAGACACTCTGACGCTAACGCTGGCACGCACTTATTTATTGGTTTTGCTCCTTTTCTTTGGTTCATTTGGGTTCTTTTGCTTTTGTTAATAAATCGACAGTAAAAGCAAAATCAAGGAAAGCTTAAAAGTTTTTCTGATTTTACGATATTTTTATAAAAACGTTAGACTATTATTTAAAACCTATAAGTTATGAATGAAGAGGACTAAATATTGCTTCTTGATCGGCGATAGAAATTTTTATATATCGAATGTTATTTTAACATAAGGTCGAATAAACTTCAAATTGCTTGTGTTAAACGTTTCTTAGCAAAATATAACACAAGCACCAAAAAGTCCAATTACTTGCTGGCGAAAAGTATTGAAATTCTCCTTATAAGTGAAATGCAACAATAGCGTTACATGAACTTGAAAAAATTGCAGTTAATGAAAAGTAATTAAACTTAAAAAAGATATATGCTCTCGTGTACATATATATATATATATATATATATATGTATATATATGTATGTCTAAATATGCGTACAGGCTGCGCACATCAAAGTAATTAAAATCAATTTAAATGCAACATAATATAAAATAACAACAGATCATTAAAATAGAGGGAAATAAGAAGGAAAGGTTTTTGTTTTTTTTTGTTTTTAAATCCACCACAGGGGATATATTAAGTTTGTTAAACGTTTGTAATGCATAAAAATGCTCATCAGAGACTCTATAATTTATATGCGTCTTTTCGATCGTCCAGACCTCTCGGACGGTTGAAGTCGTGCCAGCTCCTATCCAATGAAGTCCCTAGCAGTTAAAATTATGTTAAACTCAATCTTTTCATTTCGGTGAGAATAGGCGTAACAATCGCTACACGGTTTAGACTATAAATAGCTAAATTATGGAAACTTGAGAGCTATTCCTCAGAGTTATTTGCTTAAAAATCCTATCGCTTTGCTATCAAATATTCTTCAGGCTGCGTAATCCTTCTATGTTAATTTTTCATGTCAAGGGAGTTTATAATTTTATCTTATGGGATATTTTTGTTGACTTTATCGCACTCATAAGGTAGCATGCTTACACTTGCATGAGATGTTAAGCTTTATTAAGAAACAAGTTAGTAATGATGAAAAAACAAGAAAAGTAAAAAAATTCGGTTTAAACCGAGTAAAATTTTTCTCTCTTGTTTTCATTATTCATATACAAAACCAAATGGCCCCCGTGGGCAATTGCTGGCAAGGCCTACAAAGTGAAGTGAGTATGCTAAGACTGCGGATGGTTAATTTCCAACACGCATAGCGGTTTATTTGATGATGTGTAATCAAAAAATCTCACTATGTGATCACTTTACATTACACCGAAAACATAACCAACGTATTTATACATATATGGATACATAGATATATAGCATATATATATATATGTATTTATGTATATATGTTCATGTACTTTGAATATATTCTTTTCTCTATACGTTTTGTTTTTTTGTTTTCTTTTTTTGCTGTACGAACATCACTTACAAGCGTTACGGTAGTTTTTATAGGTTTTTTTTTTTCAGAATTAGACAAATTGTATATAGTTTTGCTCAAGAAATCTTATAAATTTAGTTAATAATATTTAATTTTGTTGCTGTTGTTGTTATTATTATTTCTGTTACTGCGGTTGCGTTTTCTTTTGTATTTAAGCGGTAAGCCTATAACCAGTTTTTTTTTTGTTTTTTTTTTTTTTTTCTTTCTAGCAGTAAATAGTGTGCTTGAGTGGAATCATAATATTTAAAATATTTAACGATAATAGTTTTAATTAAGCAACGCATTACTCATCTAAGCCTGAGGTGTACGCTATTACGCATTTTGTTTAATCATAATTCATGTTCCCTGATGGTTAGTTGCTGTAGTCGCTATTGCATATTGTGCTGCAACTGCGAAAGTGAAAATAAAAGATTTAAGTAAGAAACATGAAATGCAACTTTTGAATAATATCTTAAGTACCTGAACAGAAGTTTAGAAAACAATTACATAAATGAAATAGAAAAAATTATTATTGATCAAGAAGAAGCTCTTTTTAACGTATTGCACGATAATAGAAAATTAAATGTGAAATTCTAAATGAGTTTCTTTTGATATTTTTTCGAATTAAGCAGGCTGCCGCATGGCCGAAGTCAGACTTCAGTGTGGCTTAATGAGCATATTCGGTCGTAGCTGTACTGAGTGCTCAGTCGATGAAGGCATAACTGCTTACCTATGCGTTTCTGATCATTACCTTCTTACACTTATATCCCCTAACTGATTGCTCGTATTACACCAAGATGAGAAAAAAGGATATACATATGCGTGCTAGTCCACATCCTTTGATAACGATTATGTGCTTGGTTGGCCGATGGAGACGAAACTAAAAAATATACACATTCATCTCAAATTAACAAAATTGGTTACTTCTCACAAATATTCTTTGTGGTAATGTAAGCGTAACAAGCTACATAAGCCTAATAAGCAGCACTTCTAAATTCCACATTGTTTGTAGTGCGTAGCCTTTACAACACGTGCGCCTGTATAGAGAATAATTTGTAAACAAATCGATAGACACAAAACGATATCTTAGATGAGCAGAAGACATTATAAGAACCCAGAGATGTATTTAATTATTAATCTCATTTATAAAATGGCCTGAGTGTTTAGTCGAATTAAGAGGGGACAAATGAGGCGAACAAATGCTGAACATAGTTGAATATGCCTGTATGAACCGGGTTGCTTTAAGGTACATGGGAGTTTGAAACCATCCCATACATCAAGTTTTACGCCCAGAGCTTAGTATACATTCGTAAGATTAATATCATGTGATCTGTACGAAGAGCAAAACTTTCCACGTAATAATTCAACGCTCAGAAAAAGCACAAAGCCATAGATTTAAGCCAATTACGGCAGAGTAATTGATTTTTTAATTTAATGTGACGGCAGTAAAAAGATTAAATAGAATTTTGCGATTAAGTTTAAGATAATAATAAACTAACGGCTTAAATGAAACAATATTAAAGGTTCTCAGAAAATACAACATTTCCTGTGAAATGTTCCTCATCATTTCTCTGTTTTCTCCCTGTCTGGATTCAGTAAAATGATATAAGCCACCAAACTACGGGAGCACAATATATCGAGAAGAGTACAGTCAGGGAGACCATAAATAAACAATACGCGGATCGTAGAATGACGAATGGTAACGTAATCTTCTCTTTTCTTTAATGCTTTTCATCTGAGCATATGAACGATCTCAGTTGGATTCTGCATTTTCTCCTTCGCACATTACTCGATTTATGCAATGTGTTTGCTCTTTTGTTTGACATATACACACACATGTTTCCTTGCTGTCTCCATGCTAATATATACCTTGTACTACTGCGTTACTCATTGCGCTTCGTTAGCTTAAAGTCAATCAAAACGAAGCAAATAAAATTATAGTCGGCCACGACCGACTATTCAATAGCCAACACCACTTTGCCCAATACATTCATAACGACTTACATTTTTCATATAACAAATCTTCAAAGCAAGGGCTTCTATGGGAGGTGGGTGGAAAAGTTTTCCGATCCCAACCATTTTCAGTGGTGTTTGTCTCAGGACCAAGACACGTCGGTATACCAAATTTCACCAAAATATCTCAAAAATTACGACCTATTGAAAACAAACCAGATCGATAGACAGGTAAGCTTAGATCGGTGCAAAAAGTCATTCTACATCGATCGACGCAATGAAAAGCACTCCTTCTGGGTGTTGCATATGTCCGCACAATCTTATCTGGCACCACAAGTGATACAGAGCACAGAAAGCAATGAAAGAAAAATTCTTATATGTAAAAATCATAGTTATATAGCACACTCGAGGATATGAAAAAATATATATATAATGTATATATATATGTAGCTACTATCAAAAGTAGCCGCTAACTTTATCGTGGTTCAGACAAAGAGATTTGTGTCTTCAAACAACGTTTTCCACACAGCTAAATGACTCATATGTTGTTCAATTAATTGGTGAATTTTAGAAAAAGAAGAAATAGGTCACAAACCACACTTTTTAGAAAACGCTGTCAACAAGTTTTGGATCAAAGTGTCAGCTTCATAATTAAATTGCTCCTATTACTCCTATTGCTCGTACGTGAACTTCCTTTCTATGTTTTCCTCAAGAGCAGACTAATTACCGGGCATTGCTAACGAGATAACTACAATGTGGAATCAGTTAAATAACGCGAACTTGAGAGGAAGTCGAGCTGGCATCGAAAACATTCGGCTCCTAAATACGTCTTTGCAAAATGCTCTACTTACTCTACCGAGTAAGAAGAAGAGGGTCACAAACATTTTTAAGGTTCATCCTAAAGATGAAGTTTACGTTGACAACGCAGTAAGAGCAACCCTTCGCATATATGTCAAAAATATTTCTTACATAACTTCGTTGGTCGGTAGCATTGCATCAACAATCTTGATCAATTATATATCTAGTGTTCGGCTTCATAGTTTTTTTTAAAAATGTCTAAATAATGTCTTTAAATAAAAATATTGGTAAACTCTTTCTTTCAATTCGGTTCGTAATTTAAAAGAAAAAATGATTTGCGCATATATTGGTTTCGTGGACTAGTACTGAGCTAACGTCTATTTCAAAAGTAGGGCGAACACTCGTAACTTAAATTGCTTTAAAATGAGAGAAGCGCAAATAATTCAAGTTGCTACGGGCAATGGGAATAATGTCCATATGGGTGAATCGTATTCCTCCTGTCGGGCCACATTGCCATAAAGCCTCGTGAGAGCTGGTTTTCTTTACAAACCAATGCAAGTCTCCAGAAACTTTATGGGCCACTTCGCTTCTAACGAAACAAACGAAGAAAATGTTGTGATAAATCGCGTGTTGGCCGTTATTCTCTAAAAATTTCCAACACATGCTATTATTTGCTATCAAACAATAGACAACAATTTAGAGGTGCAAGAATTTTGAGGATGAAGGTGGGGTAATATTCTCTTTATGGATTCTCTTCATAGATTAACATGACGCGTGGGTTGTCTTGCATGCGTTGTCCTCATATGTCCAAGGCAAAGTCTAATTCTGGTTATGAGTGAATAAAGATTTCTCTCAGATTTGAGAGGCGAAGGAATACGATACAGTCAGCTGCGGAAGAAAGATTTGAAAAATCCCTTATGTGCTGAGCGAATTGCTTTGTTGTGAAAATGCAATAAGACCAAGACTTTACTAAGTAGCTTCAGCTTTGATTAGACTTCTTAGCATCATTTAATTTTACAAACTTCCAATTCTTTGAAGACATTAAGCAAGAACTTCATTATCTCCACTCAAAAGGCATATCATAACTTATTGCTCAAATGTTAAGAGATTTGCTTTGATTGCGATTGCAAAACTTTAA
The DNA here is from genome assembly GCA_001077435.1 of Glossina morsitans morsitans. Classification (NCBI taxonomy): domain Eukaryota; kingdom Metazoa; phylum Arthropoda; class Insecta; order Diptera; family Glossinidae; genus Glossina; species Glossina morsitans. Next base: position 99,379 of record CCAG010003322.1, read on the forward strand.
CGCCCTATGTTACGATCTAAACAATCAGCGCACAAACACCTTTTCTCAAAATCATGTTACACTCATTATGATTGCATTGATTAAATTTCTAAAGGTTCTTTTTTGGCGTTTCAGAAAACTTTATCCTTAACTCGGGCGTGTGTAATTTAAATTTTTTTTTTTTACTTTCTTTTTATTTTGTTCTGTTTTTCTTCTTTTTTTTTTTTGTTACTTGTAGTGTAATAATTTTTCCTTGTTCGTTTTTGAGGTCATTTGTATAATCAATCATTGCTCTTTCGTAGAAAATTTCGTAGAAAATTTTATTTGTTAAAAGCAGAAAATGCTTTCCTTCTTTCTAGTTGGGCTATTAAGTGTATATGGTTAGCATGCATTGACTGGCATTGTGTAAAACTGATTTAAAGTGTTCCATATATTTTTTAAAAACATTTTTTTCTCCTTTTTTTGAGAGTTTATGGACTTTTAGAAAATTGCTTAGTCATGATTTTTGATGTTAATAAAACCCTGCATTTATTTATTGTCAAAATTTAAACAAGCTGAACAAGCAACAGGAATAACATAGATATTGCCGGTAATGAAAATAGGTCGAAGGTGGTGGTGAAATGAATTATTAAAGAGGAAGTAAAAGCCATTATTGAAAGTAGTTAGATAAGAAGTTATAAAGAAGAGATATTGCGACCACACCTTTTTTGTCCGAAAATTTTATATAAATATATAATTGTTTGTTTATGCTTGAAAGGAAGAAGAATTTTTCTTAGGCACACATTTCTTCCCAAATGTGAACCGAAACATCGTACGAACGGAGAAAATTATATATCCGAAGGCAAATAAAATATCTTTTCATTTCAATCTACGCAATTAAAGGGCGTATTAAATTTTCAAAAGAAATTCCCCAAGTACCTTTTCCCAATCATCGCTTAAGCGCAGATCGTATCCATTTTCAATCCATATGCCATAAGCCTACTAGCTAAGAATTGTGACCAACAATTACGTTGCGGCCACCCTCTCCCTATGTCTATCTTTATGCCTATCTCTTTCCCTTCCCTCACTACATTCTTATCATCACCGCGTTGCACGACTAGGGTACATCTCCTAATCCGTTGTTCCATATAATAACTCACTATCCCTATATTGCCGGTAGGCTTATATAGAATCAGCTTCTGCCCATTAAAAAACAGGGCAACTTTCGAAAAAAAGCATTTTTTTCAAAACCACATTCTGGTTCCCATACTTTCACAGCAACTCTGAGTCAATAAAACGAGTTTGAAAACAAAAACGTATAGACAGATGTCATATCTTTATTTGTATTTCATAACTTCGGCGAAAATTTATTCTGAATGATTCTATTGGGAAAAATCAAAATTTGAAGAACGCGCAGAAAAAAGAGAGAAAGATGTCTGATCACCTGAAGCAAACTTTATTGGCTATAATTCGATCCAACGCAGAGAGCATTGAGTATATGCAGACCTTATTGGAAGATGCTCATGATTTGGAAGGGTCCCTTGAAGATATGAAGTTGTGGTCCGCAAAGTATAAGACTATGGTAAGTCATGATATGCAGAACGTTTGTGCGTTTGAATGTTTTCTTTTTTTACTTTCAACAATAAATTTCTTCAGGTTGATCTGAACGAGAGGGCTCGCGTCGAAGACGTCTTATCGCAGGTAAAGCAAGCGATCGAGATATTAAAATCAAAAGTTCTGAATGTATTTTCGGTATTCCTAAGCAACGCAGAATACGCCAAAAATCTCGGTTTATTTGAAATTTAATTCCACCATCAGACATATGCCTTTTTCCTGATTCCTACCAAAAATTGTTCTTTTCCTTAAATAAAGAAGGAAATAATAGCAAAATATTTTTACAATTCTTTGATATTATAATTGCATCATGTGCTTGAGTAGGAAGCAACGATATCTTACTCTGCTGCAAACCTAAAGATCGTGTTTAGTAAGAAGTCAAGAAAAAGAGGAAATCAAACGCCTTTATAGTGTCAATACAAATATCATATTTATCTAAGTTGGCGCTGAGTATCTTTAGTATGTGTTCTAAATAGAAGTAGAGGTCCTAAAGCCCTCCTCTTTACAGGGATTCATCAACGATATTTAAAGGACGACATATTTCTATTTGGTTTACATAGACAACGCAAAGCTATGAGATAAACGACCCAACTTTCTATTTTGAAAACATAGATTTGCTAAGTAACCGCAAGCGGCAGTGGAGCCGAATTTTAAAATATTAAGTCAACGCATATCAATAGAAAATTAACGAAATTTATGCAGTCCAACTCAATTAAGATGTTTTCGGCTAACTTTGGATAATTTATGAATAATTTCCCAGATTGATAAAAATTGGTTCACACTACATTTGATTAATGATGGCAGCAAAACAAAATTGCAAATTTAAAAATTATAATTTCCAAAACCGTGCTTAAAACCGGTACTGCATAGTATAAACGAATAAATAAATATAAGCAAAAATTTATTATATATATGTACCCATGACCGAAAGATATGGGGATGTTTGTTTTATCAAAAGGTGTAACGTCCAAAACGAAGTTTCAGAGCCCACACAAAGCATATACATTCTTGATCAGTCCGTCTGCCCGTCTATGTGTCTGTCTGTCTGTATAATGAAGTTATCGACTTCAAATTAGGCGGAAACATTGGAAGTTCTTGGACATAGGTGGATATCGAAAATAAGTCAAATCGATGGTAGAACACGCGTAAAGTGCCACGCTAACTGAGAACATCTCTGTTTTTCAAAAGGAGTACCAAATTGATTTTTTGTGCAGTACTCATAAACTATGACAAATAAATGCACAAAAATTTGAAATCATATTCTATGGGCGATGCTGTAGCACCTGTACAAATATGCAAAAAAAATTGACCTCTTCTATCCATCATTATAGCGCATCAAGATTTAATTTTTTTCAATACCTTTATAAGACGCAGAAACATGCTTCAAATTTGAAGTGCACCTAAATTCGTCCGTCTGTTCGTCTGTTCATCTGTTTGTCGTGGTATTTGTAGTAAACCATCTCCATTTAGTGAAAATGAACATATCGCCTACAAATTTGCAAAGGACTTTGAAAGTGACTTAACCCGGGCAAAGCACACGCCCACCATGGCCCCAGGCTTATGCAACAAAAACTTTAGGCCCCTTTATTTTCCGTTCTTTCTCATAAAGTACAACATGGTTACACCATATAAATTTTCGCTTTAATTCTGAAAATGGAAAGAACAACCACGCCCATCCAACATTAAGAAGTGTGCAAATTTATGTTTTTCGAATTTTCAATCTTGCTCTCAATCAAGTTTAGAGAAGAATGCAAAGTAAGGAATATTTTTCTTTATCCTAAAGTACTGATATTCCCCTACAGGGGTACTGCCTCTGCTCTAGTGTGCGCAATTTTCGCCAATTTATTAGCTTTAAACTGTAAAGCTGTTCTTAAACTATTCCTAAGACTGTTCTCAAAAAAATTATATAAAAAAATCGCTTCATCTTTCTTCAACAAATTGCTAGCAGTCGAGTTCAAATACAATAATACACGTATTTCATGTTTTTTTTTGCTTTAGATGCGACAACAAGTTGTTAAATTAAATTCGCTGCAAAATCATTTATAAGCATCTTTTACACATTAGTCCTGAGAGAGAAAAAAAAAAGCGCAAAAAAAAGCATAAATAAACGAGATACTTGTGAGTAAGTGCTCAGAGTACAGTGTTTTCCATTTCATCGAGCACTAAATTTCTTCTGTATTATTAGTCAGGCGACATTCTGCTACAAAATTTGGAAGATTTAGTGGGAAAGTGCGAAAAATTGTGACGCTTCGTAAAGCTAAGGCATAGGAGATGATTTTCTATCTAGTTTCTGGTTAGTTCTGGAAACTCACATTATCGAACGCGCTTTATTATCGGGCAGAAAAGGAAATCAGACCCTTATGCATTAGAACAAGGCCCTGTAATTAAATTGCGATAAGATCGCAGCATTTAGTAGCAATTACATAAAATGTGTACTCGAGAGTTCGGAAATATAGGGGTGCTGCTGCTATTAAAGAAAAACGTAAATAATTTTCCCACGAATGAAAGCAAAAATTGTCGAAATCTTATAAAAAATACAAAAAAAAAACAAACTTAACCGATTGACTCTAGAAAGAAAAATTATTTTTCTCAAAAACTTCTTGTTTCTTGGAATTTCACGTCAACTCTACTTGAATAGAAATTATTGAAGACAGATTGCTTCTGCACAAAGTCATTCTGAATAGCACTATTGAGAAGCGGTCAAAACACAACAAGAAGATGTCTGGGCAGGAAATTGAGAATCAGATTTTGAATATACTTCGAACGGGACCAAGGCAGATTTATTCTTTATTGGCAAATTTGGAAGATCAGAAATATTATATTGCGGAGCGTACGGCATGGTGTGAGACTCTGGTAAATCAGCACATAGTAGTCGCTGGTATGTCTACTTATATGCTTTTTCTATTTTCAAAAATAAATTATTTAAGGACGATCCAAACGAGAAATGTCGCATCGAAGACGATATATTGGAGTCAAAGCAAGAGCTGCGAGAAACTGAATTCATAATTCGCAACCTTATTGGCACCTTTCTAATCATTGTGGAGGACGCCAAAATTCTGGGTTTAATTCAGTGAGCTATGAATCACACAATGACCACACATGCGCAGCGCCTACAAATAAAGAGATGAAACAGCTAAGCGGGGAGCACTGTTACTAAAAATCATTGTTGTTAAGATATGATAAATGTGGTACTTGTACGTTGTTTGTACGGTGTAGAGGTGAGATTTTGCTCTCGTTGTTGTTGCTGTCTTTATGGTTAAGTGTTATCACCTCCTCCTTCTTCTCCTCCTACAACATTAAATCACGTACAAATTTTGTATGCACGATTTTGCACTATTTTGATATTTATCTAACACCTGCGCAAAATTAAACGTGCATCTCTTTCTCGTTTTTGTTTTTCTTGTTTTGTTACGTGTTTTTGTGGCTTAAAATCGCTGAACTGTAAATCGCATATCAGAAGATTGAGCTGATTTCGCATTAGTTGAACCGAAATGAACGTTGATTTCGTGTATGTTATTATAATTTATTTGATTAAATTTCAATTTCAATCAATTTCTTTTTCTTAAATGGAAAATAAAATCTTTTCCAAAAAAAGGAAAACAAAAAAACAAAAAAAAAACATTTTTAGACAATTGGAATCGTGAACATTTGTTATATGTGTAGAAAAATTTCCGCTACACCATGACAATGTTGTCAACAGTAATAAAACTAAAATGTTTACAACACAAACAAACATAACATCGAAGTGCACAACATTATGTCTGGCCACCGTTGGTTTATTTAACCAAATTGTTGTTGTGTTGCTGATGCTACTGTCAAAACATCAACGTTTAACCACAAAAAATCTAACTGACAATTGTTAGTAAATTGTGTGTATGCACTTGCCTGTCCATCTGTCTGTCTTCAGCTTATACTGACTATTCACTTCACGGTGGTTTGTTTATCGATTGTCGCTCTCTCTGTTCGCTTTGGTTGGAATTCATATGTTTGTTTATTTATTTAAATGACACGCGTGTCTTACAGAATCATCATAAATTATAAATCTATATGTCTATAAATATTAGCATACAAGTGTTAATATGACCAGTACATATATACATAAACATATATTTGTTGTTCATGGTAAATTTCATTTCATATTCATGTTGATATTGAAAATTTTACAAATAATTTCATGTTTAATCTGGAAAGACCGCAGGACGATCAGCCACTTCACGGCTTTTACGACAAAAGTAAAAAAACTAATGAGTGCATTAACTTCTTAATCTATTTATAATGTGTGGGATTTTCATAAATTTTGATTACAATGATCATCGATGACGAACTCGCAAATATTTGAGCAGATATTCGATTTTGCGTGCATTGCGAGACATCCGGATAAACTCAGGAAAGTTAGGAAAGTCAAGAAAATAATAAAATTAAAATCTAATTAACTCTGTGCTTAAGATTCTTGCAAATGCAACAAGTAAGAAAATTAACTTCGTTCCGTACCGAACCTTTTATACCCACCACCGTTATCCTGCGCTCTATAAAGGTGTAAAAAAAAATTATATCTTGATGCACTATAATGATGGATAGAAGAGGTCAATTTTTTCCATATTTGTGCACGTGCTACAGCATCGTCCATAGAAAATGCTTTCACATTTTTGTGCATCTATTTGCTGTAGTTTGTGAGTAGTAAGCTAAAAAACAATTTTTCATTCCTTTTGAAAAACAGAGGTGTTCCCAATTTACCTGGGTGTAAGGCCTCTGCCAAATATGAAGTCGATAGCCTCATTTTTGCGGCTAGGAGGATGTTTAAAGCAGCCATTATACAAAGAGACAGGCGGACAGACGGACGCTTGATTTGAAATTTGATGCTGGTCGGGAATGCATAAGCTTTGTGGGGTCTCTGATTTGTTCTGGGCGTTCCAAACATTTTGACAAAATGCCTCTTATCCTTCGATGATGAGTATGAGAGGTATCTCACTAAAGCGTGTGATTTGCGATCGGTTTTGTCTAAAGTCTAGAGGGGGCATAAGGACTGATAAGCGTAGCACATCCACATTATGATGATAATAAACACTAAAACACTATAAATAATAAAATAAACATTTTTAGCCAAAGTACAACTTCAATGAATTAAAAAAGACAACGAAACTAAAAAAAGAGAGGACGGAAAAAAGGTATTGTAAAAGTATTGAGCCTCGCGACATGGTCGCAAATGCACTTTGAATGTGAATTGAATCGAGGAGATAATTGAATGCGGGCATTGCAATATCCTGAAAGCTCAATATTTTTTAATATACCTAATGTTGCTCCTCCTGCTCTTGCCTTATTCCTTCATGGCATTATTTCATTCTTCATTCTTCCTTTTCGATTGTTTTTTAGAGATTTATAAAAACTTAATCCACTACGCCTTTTTGTCTTATCTTTAAATATTTATTTGCATAATAGCAAAAGGCATTGGTGTCAGGTGTTGTTTTTTTTGTTTTTTTTGTTTTACTCTACAGGAAACGTCAACAACTTGTGCAAACATGTTTTGCAGATAATTTAAAGAATTTTTAAATTTTTCTTGCATAAAATTTATTTTATTTGCTCACAAGATATTTAGCCATATTTGGTAAGATTTTCCAAGTGGTTGTGTCGAATATTTGCTTATATTCTCTTCACCTCTGTGACATCTGTTCTAACTTAATGTCTTGTTTGACCTGACGATAGCAAGAAGAAGTATATATTTAATTAGCGATGGTATGACTGGAAAATTTACTCAAAAGAAAAGGATAGAAATATGCCAAAGTGAAGAGACGCTAACATTTCTTGCCACTTGTGTCTTTGCTAAATATCACAACTTTGTGCCTTTGCCAAGCTACGCGAAGTAAATAAAAACTGGGATAGTAATTATAAAAATTAAACAGTTTTTAGCAAAAATGCGTTTAAGAAAAACCAAGTACTTTATTTTCGTTACAAAATTACAAAACTTGAGTTATTGTCCCTCCACTTCGGAGTTTTCATAAGTATTAAGGAACGTTACAAGCTATCAAAATATTTCATTACGACCTTCAGAAAGAATAGAAAGGGCCACTATGTTACTAATAAAAAATATTTAGATTGACCGTTCGATAACGCCCTACGTCATTCTGTTCAGAGCTACCGGGAAAAATTCGAAAGAAAACACTGAAAATTATTTCAACTATGCCGTTTGTCGTTTTCAAAAATCATTGTTTGGGGAAAATGAGTTTAAGATTTTGGCATGCCATAATATATGTACATGTGCATGTATAGCAAATATCGTGGAAATATCTCGCATGCACACGTGAACATAAATGGATGGACAGACAAGCTTCGATTTTTGATCGATCGGTATAGTAAAAGATGAATCTGCTTCAAATTCTTTTGGGTGTTGTATATGTTACCACAAACTCAATATGCTCGTGTAGCACAGGTGGTGTAAACCAATGAATAACTGTTGAGAATTAGTTCTGGTGTTTAGAAATAATTGACCCTACCAGCAGCCCAGTTTAAAATTTGAAAAGAAATTGGAGTTGCATAACTGACTACCAAAACTGTCAATAGGTTTATTTCACGGTGACATTAAGTCTTCGCAACTTTAATAATGCGGCTTGTAGCTTAAACGTTTCCGAAATTTTCTTAGCCAATCTTCTCAAATCGCGCTACTGTTCACTCGATGTACTTACTTGTACCTGTTGGACACAGTGGTGAATTAATAATTGTGCGAAGTGCGTGCATTCGTCGTCGGCTGTTTATAAAATTTCCAATATTTTCAAACTACAAAAGTAAGCGAATGAAATCATCAAAAGAAGAAAAAAAACAAAAACTAGTTCGATCAGGCACTCGCTTTACTTAATCTGCTAAAGAAATCTTTAATAAATAAGATGCATCATCATCTTCGTAATCTTTCTCAAATATTTGCTATAAAATCGCAGTTAAAGCGATTTGTTCTAAAAATATACAAAGCGAGGATTTGTTAAAAAATAATTTGATTTTTTAATTTTTTTTTTTTTTTTTGCTTTTGTTATTTGCTGTTTTCGTTTCGGCAGCAGAAACAATATTCGCATTTAACACCATACACATCCGATGAATGCTGATGATAACATGCATACCCCAACACAAATCGAACACATAAATTGCAAATAAAATATATGTATCGACCTCATTTCTTGAGTTTTCATCGTATTTGTGTTTGACTGTTTTTTCTCTTTTTTTTTTTTGCTCTCTCTCCTCGCGATTGTGGGATTTATTACAATTTTGTTGTTTATCGTTGCCTCTGGCTTTTTCAATAGCAACCAAAAAAAAAAAAAAAATAAAAATTAAACAACATGAGGATAATTATATTCGGTTGCAACCGAATCGTTTATATCCCCTAATGTTATCCTAAAAACAATTCGGAAAAATACAAATGACTGCATATTTTTTGAATAAATTTACATGGATTTACATATGGATTTAAAGGCTGACGGATAACTTAGATCATAGGCCCGCCTGTACTCAAAGCTCTAACGCGCTTGAGATTTGAAGGCGCGGCCAGTGAGTCGTTAGTCGCGATCCTTTGCCTACTCGGTTACTCATGCGGATACACCTTTCTTTCGAGCTACCCCACAAGCACTCAAAGAACATGAGAAGAGATTTTTAGAAGACTGTCGTTTCATAATCTGATGCCGATCAAGAACTTTTGCGCTTAACGAGGCGTCGAAACTTTCCTTCTCCTCGGTGTTGCAAACGTTTTGACGAAATCAGTATACTATAATGCTGGTATAATAGGTATACAAATGAACAAAAAAATGGTACTAAGAATAAATACATAGCGCACTACTTCTCATATAAAAAATCGTAGGTTTGTTATGATGTGTTTTTTTTTTTTTAGGTTTTCTGCTTTTTTTTTTGAGGGGATTTTGGGCACACAAATGCGAAATATTTGCTTATGCATTCATTTCAGTAGAAAGTTAACAGCTTAGCCATTTTATTGGGTACTAAAAGTTTGGCAAAACTTTTCTAAAGGCGATACTTATTGATAATCAGGTGATGTGGTGCACTAAGTTTAAACTACGTAGAAGGGTTAATTATATCCAAACTTTTGATGATGTTTGCAAGAGAAAAAAAAAACATTTAAATGCTAGAGTTTATGAAATATTCTCTCATACGTTTCGGTGATGGTTGACAGAGAGAACATGACGTATTACATTAGATGAGAGCAAGAGGAAAGAATTATTTGTCACTACTGCATTCAAAGAGATGCTTTACATGTGAGACCATTTTTTAATTTATTTTCATTTAATAAAATCAATTATGATGGCTAGAGAACCATCGGTTATCACGGTTCTCTAGCGTTCTCCATTGAGCATAACTGCCAGGCCATTTTCATGTTCACAATTGACATTGACACAAACCATGCCCAAAAGTTATTTTTGCACATGTAAGGCTCCTTTAGGAAGATCAGATGTGCTTTCTTTACACCACAGGAACAATGAAACTCAATTAGCCAAATACGAGCTTCATGCTAAATGCAGAGAAGGTAACCGTGAGTTCATTGTTCTCGTAATAAGTTTTAACAATTTCTGTACACTGTACAACTATGTATGTATGTTCTATTCGACAAGTAATGGCAATGTTCAAGCAATATATATAAATAAAAAAACTGGATCACAAATCTCCAACAGAAATGTCTTTTATTTAGGTTTACTTACGCAACCACAAGATGGATGAACCCCTATGTAGTGATAGAGCCATTTAATGTAGAAGTCATAGCGACTAAGATAGAATCACAAAATTATTATGTTCAAAGTGTGAAAGACAAAGCGTAAGCGCAATGGAAGCTTACCTTCGGATCCAGACAGAACCATTCAATATATAAATCGTAGTTAATAGGATAAATTCGCATAATTATCCTGTTCAAAGCGGCAAAGGCAAAGTGTAAGTGTAGTGTAAGTAGACCACAAAATGCTTGACCCCCTGCCTACTGACAGGGCCATCTATTATCGAAATCATAGCAAATAAGATGGAATCGCGTAATTATTCTACTCGAACTGTCGAAGGCAAAGTGCAAGTGTGTCTGCACATAACTATACTCTCCGCTTAAGCTTAAGGGCAAGGGAAACGTTTAGTATTTTTTACGCACTTTCCTGACGTTGCAATGGAAATTATGACCTCAATGGAACGACCTTTAATTACTTTGCATCATTTTTAAAATTCCTCCTTTTTTCTACGCTTTCATTTAAGTAACAATCCAGTCTTACTACGTTCCTACCTACACGTTAACGCACGCCCTACTTTTTAAGAATTTAGAGAAACTGTTCGCTCTTCCCCTTCAATATCCTGCAGAGAGCTAAAATGGGTTTTTAAAACACATTTACACAATGGCACAATGAACAAAATAACTGTTAAAACTTACTACTCCGATCCACTCTAATGAGACCACATTCCAGTGTTTTTATAGTTTATTCTACATATTCTTGCCATTATGAGCACTTCCTATATGAGAATAATAACGATAAAGGCGATATTGTTGATTATGATGAAATGCATAAATGAATGAGCAATCACGATGCTTACTTATACACTCTGTCTCGAAGAATGTTTTCTCCTTTTTGTAAACGTTTTACTAGTGTTAAAAAATATTTTCATTGCTTTTTTTTTTTCAAACAACAATTCACTTAGAGAATAATTCTAGTTTTAAGACTGCAATCATCTATGTTGTACGCACAGATACAATAACAATAAAATTGCAAAAAAAGGCTAATAATGATGATTATACTGCATTAAGTATTTGTCCACGTTCAGAGGCGTACTATACTGAGACGGTTCACCATCATAAAGGTTACGTTCACTAAAAATGGGCCGAGATCATGTTGTAATGAAAGCGTGACAATTTACGCGTGCTTGTGTGTGTGCCATAGTACCATAGTTGTCTCTCATTTATAGCCGTCTTTGCATTTTCTTTCTCTCGTTGACTTGGAAGGTTCCGATTTAGTTATAACCTCAACATTCAAAGGGAAGGCATATAAACAAGGGTACAATCAAAGAGAGATAAGACGAGAGAAAGCTTTTATACTGATGATGAAAAGATTAACATTTCCGCCGCTAATAACTCCATGTTTTCCCAATCTCTCTTCCATTCTTTTCCGAAGATGAACTAATTTAAGAAATGTAAGAAGTTTTTTGTTGTTTGTTTAATTTCCTAGACAGTGTGTTTTAATGAAGAGTCTTTCCTTTCTAGGCTAGTTTGTATACTCTACGCCACTTGATGATGAAAGAGTATAGGAAATTTATGCGGCTGGATGTATGCAACACTCAGAAGGGCTTGAGAGAGGCTCGCCTGTTAGCAATCGATTTAGAATCACTTTCTTTCGCATCACTTTGTGAATCCATCTAAGCTTGTCTGTCTGTCTTTTCTCCTTTTACTCTTTTTTCCATTATTTTATTGTATTAAGCGCATGGTGGGCCAGGGAGAACTTAACTGCTATTGGCTTTAAAAATGAGCCCGCTTTGCTTAGTAACGAAAATATGCAACAGATGTCGTTGAATGTGATTTTATAATTTTTAATACACTTCTCATCGCATCTTCTGTCCTCTGTCCGGTTTTCACAAGCAGTCTTTTCATAACAGCCTGTGTATACACACACTTTTTCCATCTGTTGTGTGTTAGCCAAGTATCCTCCTTTAACTCGGATTACCTGCTCTGACCCCTGCTCAATTTTCATTACTTTGCACCCCTCACTGGTCCGACCTAAGTAGAGGATTGCTATACATATGGAAAATAGTCTGTAGTAGAACAGAAGCAAACCATCTAAGCAGATACTAGGAAAATCCTTCATTACATGTAATGGATACTATAAACAACAATATTAAAAATTTCCATTTTAGAAGCAAAAAAAAAAAGTTGAATTTTAATGGCTGTAGAAAGATAAGGAAATGGTATGAATAACTAACTAACTTGGTGACAGAGAGAAGGCATAAAGAAGGCAACCAACCAACCAACTAACTAACCAAGCCACTGCCTTGAGATTCTGGCCGTTGCAACATGTGTGTGAGTAAAGTGAAAAAAAAAGAAGAAAAAACCCCAGCAGAGAATTAAATGCAATCAATATGTTTCTGGCTTAGTTTCGCTGGCTTGCATTCCATAGCGTTATTGTCATCGTGCGCTTATTTGTAGGCCTTAGGAAATGCTTGGCTAAGTGTTTTAAGTTAAGAAAATTTCAAATATTAAATACGACACCAAAATGAGAGTTTTAATCACTTCATTTGTAAAGCATTTCGTTTTAAGACTTTCGGTTGGTTACAACGTGCCTAGATAGCCATGCAATTGCTCTAGTTAATCAATGCAATGCTTTAGGTGGGTATGTACATATACATGTACATATATATATATATATATATATATATATATATATATATATATATATATTGCTCTTAGAGAGCTAACAACATTGTCCATATTAAGGTGGTGCGAATTCAAGGAATACCATAAACTAAATATACGCACAAGAAAACACACAACTAATAATGTTACGCATCTATATCTATACCGTACATGGTACATATGTTATGTATGAATGTATGTTGGCGTGATATTGACAGCTTACAATATTAGCAGCAGCGGCAGCGGCAAACGGCTGATATCGTACAATTGCTACCATTTTTTCTTCTCTTCTCTTCTCTTCTCTTCTTTTTTTTTTTTTTTGTTTTCCTCAATCAGCTACTGTTACAAGAAGTGTTGCTGTAGTTGTATCTAAAATTGAAAAGCAACAGACTCGGAAAAAAACTATAGAACAGAAAAAGGACAGAAAACACAAATATTTTGACTGCGTGTATAGTTATTAGCAAAACACATTTGTGCTTTAATGCTGTTTCTGTTATAACATGTTGTTGCTCTGTTGCTTTAACTTTATTTTTAACTCTATGTTTTGTTATTAGCTTTGCGTGTTTTGATTTGTTTGTTGGCTTAAAATGTATTGAAAATATTTCATGCATTTTTAGCCAAAAAAAAAAATTAAATATAAATAATCATAAAAAAAAGAAAAAGAGAAATAAAAACAGAACACTCTGACCATCTAAGGCCGTTAACCAACAGTTATATAGTAATTCTTTTTTCTGCTTGATTACCAAAACAACCTCTTGATGGCATTGCTAGCACTGACTTTACAGCGCAAAATTAACTTAATTTTTATATATATGTGTATGTGTATGTATGCGTGTTTGCATTATATATAAAGTGTGCTGAAATTTTATGGTTAAAACAATTTTTAATTAAATTGTTAAATTTGTTGAGTGTTGTTGTTTACTGCAAACGTATACATCAAACCATAAGCTGGTGAGGAAAACTTTATACCAAGCATTGATGTATTTAGTGCAATTTTTTTTCTTTCTGATTTGTTTTGGATATAAAGAACAACACAAAGCATTGCTAAGTGATGCAATTGCAACTATTTTGCAATCATATCGTATCATACGAATATATTTGTTCAGCGTTGCTTGTTGCTGTTGATTTTCACCATAATATGAAATCATTTGGAGAATGCTTCCTTAACGTGCATTTTGCGTAGAGGCATGTTTTTGATCAAAAGAAATTTTTATGAAATTTTCCTGCTTCGTTGGAGTTATTCCAAGTTAAAAAGTGATTTCTCGCTTAGGATAACAACAGCCTTTGAAGAGCGCTTTGTGTCAAACTTTAATTGCAGATTTCGTTGCACAGTTGGCTTGAAGTACTTCAATGCTACGCAAGTTGTGGTCCAGGATCATATGAGTTTCTTCTTCATTCTTCTTGTGGGTTTTCTCGACGTTTGTTCGTGGATGGTGAAAAGCCCTTTTTGAAGATATTACAGCTGCTTGCATAGGTTTATGTGTTAGTCGAGCAAATTCGTTTCGTAACGAAGAAAGCAACATGATTTGCAGGTCCATACCGCCCTTACTATATATCTTTTCTAGATCATAATAAGCAAGGAAACTTAACAAGCCATATTTACATTTTCATCAAATAATGTGTTGCGTGCACATTGTCCCTGCATCCATCTGTCGACCATGCAGTTCGTTTGTCTGTTTTCTCCCCTATATTAGATTGCCGCTTCACACTTCTGTCTGTTGGACAGTCCACCTGTTTTCTTTCTCTCTCTCTCTCTCTCTCTCTCTCTTCCCATCTACCTGATCTTCTGCCCTTCTGCACCTCAATTTTTGTGTCTCGATGAGAAAATTCTTAAAGAATGTTTAAAGTACATCGTCTACATATCAGTCAAATAAGATTCAAAACTAAGCTCGCCAGCAACTGGCAGAAAGAAAAGTAGTCTACTCCCTAGTAGACCCTGTAATCAACTACTCTTTGTAACTCCATTACGTTACGAGTGCTACTTTTGTAGTAAATAATGCAAATGTATTCTAATGTTTCTGCGTACACGATGCTTTGAATAGGTGAGGCTACTGCATCTATCATGTTAAGCTAAGTCTGCATGGCTCGAAATTCTGAATGATACCTTAAACCTAGTGCTTGTGACGCTATTAACAATAGTGGCCGTTCATCTGTATGTGTCCACATGAGAAAGCGCAAAGTACCATTAATGTTAAGAGTCAAGTTTTATTCTACCTTCTGGGTTTCATGTCTCCCTTTCCCTCTTTGTGCATCCTATTTATATCTTTGCTGTAGTGTGATAGAAAGTTTCAATTTCAGTCATTAAATTCATGTTATCTCTGGTTTGATTACAGGTGTGGTCCGCTAATTAGTTTCAGTCTTTGTCAGAGAGCAATGGAAACGGATCTATTTGGTATTTTAAACCTAGATTGATTGAAAGAAGTGACATAATGTGCTGGTAAAATTGCATTTTGTCCAACCACTACAAGACTGCAAACTTAAGTGGCAGTAATCTAAGGTAATTTGCGTTCAAAGTTACAGCAGCGCGTGCTGCCCGGACATAATAAAAAAAAAAAAGAAAAAAAAATCATTAGAAAAAATAAGTAAATAAAATATAGAAACAAATTATACACCATACCCGGTACCCGGTTTGGCATGTGCACATGTGATTAAAAAAACTATTGTATATCAGTTTAAATTATGTTTGTTTCTGGGCTGTGTCAACGACGAGTGTGTTGCTTGTTGGTATAATATAACTAAAGCAAAATCAAAAAAAAATGGAAAAATGCAGCTTCTTTGTTTTCTTCAATTTGTTGCTCGTTTGCCTTCTATCTCGTTCTCCCCAAAGAAAAAACTCACAGATTTATGTTAATGGCATCAAATATCAGTAATTTCACTTGGTCTCAACCATATCAGTTTTCCGTATATTTGAATTTTATCTAAGCCTTACACACTTACATATATATATGTACATATATATATATATATATATAACTGAAAGTATTTTGTGCTTCGAGTTAACGATTTGATTTTTTGTTATTTGCTTTTTCAATTTCTATGCTTTCTTTATACAAAAGATCTGCCATAAAATGCTTTTGGCATAAAAGGAGCGTTTCTTTTAGTTTATAAACCAAAATAAACTTCAAAAAGAAGAAAAAAAAAATCTTATACTTTATCTCTATTTATTTTACAGTAATTGGTTTTATTTGTTTTCCATTGGTTTCAGACAAATCTCAACCAAACCTTAAAAAAAATCTTTTTTTGTTTTTCGTTATACTGCAGACCTCAGCTAAAATGAAATTACTATGGAAATAAAAACCCTAAAGCTTATTAATGTCATTGTTCAGCAGGAAATCAGTTATAAAATAACAATAAAACTTTGATAATGTGGTAGTATTGCAGGGAAATTGTTTAGTGATCAGAAATTAAACCGAGATTCGATCGGTAGCCTGATATATGGTATGGAAGTACGAAACGAACAAGAACTTAAATGCAATACAGAATGTCATGTGGCAACCAAGACGGAAATAAGGCTTTACCCGTTTGCGCTTCTTAATTATAAATTAATTTCGATTGAAATTCTACTAAAGTATGATGTGAAAAAAACAAAATATCTGCTACGACAAGACATCGTTACACGTAAGAAAGAAAAATTAAAGAAAAGCCGATCTCTTGCTTCGTATAATTTGGATTTTTCTCAGCAAAAATACTATGGATGCTCGTGCGAACGAAAATTAATGCTTTAAGAGGCATTTCAAAACCCATTATTGCATAAGAATTGTAAATTCACATAAGTCTTTATGAATGGTGGGGAAATCTCTTTCATTTTATTAGTGAACTTTAGGAAAATTGAAAAAATAAAACAAATATTTATTTCAATTAATGTATTAAGGGATTAACATCACCTAGTGCAGATCGAATGGTACGAATGAATCTTTTTTATTAAGGCTAAAGACGCTGCAGCCACGGAATACTAGCAAGTCAAGGAGCCAACTACATAAATATGGTGTTCTCTTTATTCATTCATTTAATTATTTAACAATTTACTCATTTATTTGTTTATTCAATTGTTGTACCCTACACCACTTGGGGTACAAGGACTAGAAGGACTTAATGTGGAAATTTCTTTTATTATACCTATTGATTCGGAAACAGTTTTGGAATCCATCTATGCTCGGCTGTCCATCTGTCCATCTTTGTCTTTTTCAGCGATTCAGAATCAGTATTTTGAGGCATGTTCATGAAATTTCCCACCTTGACGTGCTTTGACCAAAGGACGAACTCTACTGGATAAGGTTCGGTCGGACAAGTTTTTCGACGACGGCCCATATAAAGCCTTATTTTGAGAAGTCGTTACTTGACTGACATGAATTAATCAGCTGTACTAGACGAAGTGGTGTAGGGTATTTATTGTAGGCCATTTCTCACTACACTGTTTTTAATTATTTCTTATTGCATTTCGAAAAATTATTTTGAGTTTTGACTTTAAACTCACAATTAAGTGTTTGTAAGTTTGAAGTTAATTTTGATATCAAACCTAATACTTTTTGTTTTTTTATTAGTGCACCACAACGCGATTTACAGTCACACAGTATGTTATCACGTGTGATAACATCTTGTCGAGGCATGTTCTAACTTCTATTCAATCAATATTTGCCACTGCAGGTGCGCCAAAGGAAGTAGAGGTATATTGCTTTATACACGGGCTGTCCGATGGGAGACATATTCAATAAAGTGAATGCGTGCGCAGCTTATGGTCAGTAAATATTCGGTGTGACAATGAAATGAGCAACTGAAAGAAGTGTTTGAAAAAGAAATCCGCTGTGCTATGGATGAGTTCAATGCCACTAATGGTAGTGGGGTTGGTTTCGCAGACAATGGATAAGATTGTTTAGAAAGCAGGCTAAAGGCAGAAGAAAACAATTCCGATGTTGATGATGAATTCTGTTTAAGTAGCAGTGATCAGCAAGAAGGGAATGCCAGCCGTACGATCGATCACGCAAAAGATGGCACAGAATTGGAAAGCAACAAAAAGAAATGATGCTTTGTTGCATTTCGAAAACACGATCTATTTTGTTTGAAACTCTCTCTCTCTCTCTCTCTCTTTCTCTCTCTCTGATGTTTAAACATGATTAATGCAAAGCAAATTATATTTCCCGTTTGAAGCATCAATGCTAGGAGCTAACATTACAATTGGTCGCATTATTCAATGCTTAATTTGAAAATTTATGAATTTTTCTCCTATAAACTAGAATCATATATTGACGGCGAGCACATAACGCGATGACAAATTTTATTGCCGACATTTATCTGCTCCAGCTATTATTATGCTTTAGATAATGCGAATCCAACGGTAAATAGTTCAAGTCATATATAAATCAGTTGGAATGTTTCGTTGCAATCGTTTAGCAAAGCAACGCGTAAAAGTCAATCAGCCAAGTAATATACGTTACGATAAAATATATTATGTGCGGCCATAAATTAACTAAAATTTGTACACTACTGCAGTGCAAGAGAAAAAAAAAGATCCTAATTTTAATGAAAATTTCGTCCCCAAGGCTCTCTAACACATATGCTTTTTCTAGTTTATAACCGATACCATAAAATTACTGAAGATAAATATTGTTTTCTGAAGGCTACTTGTCACTCCATAAATACTGAAATAGTGAAATACTGAAATACAGAAATCGAAAAAATTGAAATCTTCGAAAACTTTCAAATCGCACATGGAGGCAAATGTGTGTCATTAGCATAGTAAATCACAAAAATATAATGAAGCATTTTGCACAGCGTTGTCTAAACGCTTAACACATCGATTGAATGGAGAGAAAAAGTATACCGCACAGTGAGGTCAAGCTAAACTGCTAATTTGCACGTCCAATTTTATAGTTTAATGCCAGCCGCCAGCCGCCAGCCGCCAGCCACAAAGGGTAAACAGTATACAGATTACACATCAAGAGTCAATTCTCACCTCTACATTAGAGCATCATATACGGCGAAGTAACTACACGTGTTCAACTGCTGCTAATAGTACTTTTCATCCTCTTGATTGCGGCCAAAACAAAAACTAATGCTAAGACCTCAAAACAAAATCATGGAATTATTGCTGAAAAAAAAAAAAAAAAAATTAAAACTTTTGTTGTTATTGCTTGCATATATTATGGTTTAAAGCAAAAAAAAAAAAAAACTTTTATTCTGCATTTACAAAATCTTCATGTGTGTACACGTTGAAGTGCCGGCCAGCTTAGCTGCATTTTATTGATTTATTTATTTATTCATATCCAGTCACACATCGATAAATATGTATATGTAGAGAAAATATTATAATAGATTCCTAAATGCATTTATACATAATAGAAATGTTTGCAGGTGTATGTATCTTCACGAGCATATAGCTTTGAACAATGCTAATAATGTCAAATGACTTTAACGGTGCTTTGCAGCATGTTTTCTCTAAAACGTTCATTGGTTTTCATCTTCATCATCATCGCTGGCATACGTAAAGATGGACTCTTATGAAAATGTGTACGTACGAATGTGTTGATTGTATGTCTTCCAGTTGTTACTCTGTGCATTTGCTGTCATGACTTTTAATAAGCGATGTGATATTTATTTTAATGTATCCTCAGAATATGAGTTAAGAGGATGGATGGAATTTCAAAGAAAAATGTTATTAAATATACGCATAAAAACAGAGGAGAGTCATTTGTAAAATCTATTATAGGAAAGTGTATCCGTATTCACTTAAAATTAACCTCTTTGGTTCCATTTGCGAAGCTTTATAGCTTCTTTGATTTTAAAATGTTCAAAGTAACCTGTTTTATGCTTTTCACCATGCAAACCTCGGATCTATATAATGTTCGATTTTTGCAAAAGTGATTGACGCGATATTCATCCGTGCACTGCAATCGATTATTCGGTTTTGTTGGATTTCTGCAAGAGTCCTGAGAACGTTCCCAGAGAAAATTGTCTGGATTGGTGCAAGGCAAATGGCGCCTTCAAGACAAGGGCCTTTGAACCAATGTTTATGTTATGTTTTAAAAAGCACTACAGCCCGAAATTAGCATCAGTCTACCAAAAAGGCAGCAAATTCTTTTGCGGAACAATATCGCGCATGAATCGTCTCAGATCGCTGAAGTGCTTTGTTAGTGCAAGAGGAACATTGTTCTCAGAACGTGTGGCCACCGACCGTTAATACTGTTAGCAGTGAAAAACTTTCAAGCAAAAATCTAAGAATAGTCCAGCTATGTAATATATGTCACAAGAAATGAGTTGCCTCTGTTGAATTACTCAAAATGCTCTCTGGGAAGAGCTCCGAAAACATTTACTTGCCCTGGCGTGCTGAAGGGACATAAGAACTTCTTTGTAAATATGCGTAAGACCCGTAGCAGATGTAGATGTGACGAGTAGCGACTATTTTTTCCAATAGAAAAACTGCACACGCTGATGGGTAGCGAAAACTATTTGTAAGGCGAACAAAGCTTTCGCCCTTAATTACGATATTTGCATTGTGTTTATCATCGCTCTTAACAAAGCAAAAGAAAAACAAACACACTGAAGTGGTAAAAAGAAAAAATAACTGTCATAAAAACAAATGGGTTTAACGCTTTTAGATATTTTTCTTACGCATTATTTAACCTCACGCCATTCATTAATCAAATATTAAGACCCTAAAGTTTTTGGTCATTGTCTGATGAACCATTTACGAATACAAGTCGACCGTCAACAATGCCTTACGTTGAAGTATAGGCAAACAATGAGAAGAAATCCCCACAAAAAAAAATAAAGATTAATTAAGAAATTTTTTTTTGTTTGTAGAAAAAGAGGTACGAAAAGGTATAACAAAGACCTTGAAGAATATTAAATAGTTTAATAAAATAGCTCTGCTTAAATAACAGATTGAACAGTAAAGTTGTTTTTATATTTCATAGTGACATGCCCTGAGTGATTGGTCATATCAAAAACAATAGGAAAAGAACAAAATAGAGAAATGTCTTATATAAAAATTGTTTAAGATTAAGGAAACTATTGCCAAGAATATTTAAAAGGAAAAGTGTTGGGCTTGTGTCGGCGACACTCGGAATGGGCTGCCAACGCAAACGAAGAGGGCCTGATACGAATTGTTAGTCATTTGGGTATCGAAGGCAATGAAAAGTACGATGAACAGAAGAAGCTGCGGGCCGATGCTAGGCCCAAGGCGCCCCAAAGATCCAAGTTAAAGGGTAAAAAAGCTGGAAAGATGCATTCAATCGCACAGTATAGCATATCAGCAGCTAGAGCTACAGAGGAGTAACCTATGCTTGGTCATCTCGAAAACGTTGGTACTTTAGATGACCGTTTGTTGATATATTGGCTCTGATATCTTGCGTGAATACGCGGCCAACTGCAGAACCACACGCCTGGTGTTCGAAATAATTTTGAGGCTTGAGGACTAGAGGCTTACGTTAGTACAACTGACTTTTTATGTTGCGGTACTTAATACACCAGCAAGCGGTATGGTAAAAAATACTTATACTTATACCGCCATACTTAACCTTATACGTTAGGCTATTAGAGAGAGAATTCTCATGAAAATGTAGGTTTACTGGCTCAGCAGGTGCACATACTGACAACAGTAACAATGAAAAAGCCGACACGTTCTCTGTAAATAAGGCTTAGGGAGTGCTTAAGTAAAAGGAAAAACTAGAAATTTATCTATGATACCATTAACTTGGACGTATTAGAAAAAGAGCCATCAGAAATGCTGGCAAGATCCGCACATCTGTACTAATCGACTAGTAGACAAATATAGTTGTATTCCTTGAATTAAGCTTATTGTCATCTGTTAGCAATCTTTTATGAACAGCATTATTCTCCGTGAGTTAAAGTAAATGCAAAACATTCCAATCTAAAGAAAAAAGCAAAGAATTGTTATTAAAGCAGTTTTTGTTTTCCTTTTGCAAAACATTTTAATAGAAGTCAATTAAAATTGTTGTCATTGTTAAACCCTAAATTAGCACCGCTTCTGTGTGTGTGTGAGTGTATGTGAGTGTGTGAATGTGTGTGTGTGTGTGCTTATCTGGTATGTATTGTATAAGTGGCGTACAAAAAAAAATATGCCAAAAATTTTGATCCAGCAAGCACTTTAATAAATGATCAGACTGACCAATGTGTCCAATCACAGGCTTACGAAATTAATGCAGAAGAAAAACAAAAATAAGAAAACAAAAGCAAAAAATGGAAAACGAAAAAAGTGATTGACCGGTTACAACATTTTAAAATAAATGACTTTAACGAAATGAAATTTTTTTCGGTTTTTGTTTTAATGCTCTTTTTTTTTTGTCAAAATGTCAGTCCGTGTGGAGTGTTTTCGTTGATACGTATAATTTTGTTGCTTGCAGTTTTTTCTTTTTTTTTTTTTCTTTTTCTTATAAATCCTTCATTCAAAATACTTAAATAAAATGTAAAAAAAATAAAAAATTAATGGTAACAAATGGGGTGTGACTGCTATACACACTGACAAACATACATTACGCTCGTACTCGTGCATATTACATATGTCAGTGTATTATACGTACGTGTAAGTAAAGAAAGAAACACTTGAATAAAAGTCAATTTTAATTACATGTCTGCCACAAATAATCACTGCATATATATTTACTGTACACATACTTCAACTTTAAAACACCAATAACAAGAACAAGCTTAACAACCAAAAACGAAAAAAACAGAAAAAAAAAGAAGGAAAAAACGCGAAAAACAAACAAAATGTGTCACCAAAATTAAAGGTTTTCCAAAATTGTTGTATTGGGATGATTTACATCAGTCATGCTTTTGAAATCATAGACTTTTTTCCTCGCTGATTTTCTTTCCTGGTTTAGTCTGTTTTGATTTATACATTTTTTGTTGTTTTTGTGCCTAAGATTTGTCAATTTAACACTATCGAACGTCACACTTGTTTTGCATGCTTTTTAATGCAAGTTTCTTTCATGTTTGTTAAGGAGAACGACAAGAGCTAGTAAATGGGCTCGGCTTTGAACTGAAACAAGTACGTGCCTATAAACGGCTTCGATCTATGTATGCGTTGACAAGTACAAATATTTTGGGTAGGAGTATATTTATATATATATATATGTGTGTGTAAAATTTAACACTTTCCCTAAACTGTTAAGGAGGTCTTGTTTTTTCATTGCAAAAGCAGATATATGTGGGAATAAAAGTTTGATATCTCTTATGGCAAGTGAGGCTTGTAACCGCCAAACAATGAAACCAATATATGCTTAATTATTATTAAAACCAAGTCTAATAACAAGGACCAACTAAGACCTTTGCGTAAACATATGGTTGTGCAACTCATGCAGATGTTATGCACTTTTGCACTGATACAGTTACGCAGCTGAAAGGTTGAATCCTTTTAACACTTAACATTCCACTCAATTTCTATTTTGTACTACAGCTCGAAGATGTTCATCTTCATTATCAAAGCGCATAAATGTTCGGTAGCAGAAGTTAAGCCTCTTTTTCTTGATATGTACATACACATATACATATATATATATATATATTTTTGTTTTGATATTTTCTCCTCCCAAAATTGTTTTGATCCATCAATAAATTATAGTTTATCCCACTTTTGTGTGCTGTGATGATTATATTGCTATGCCGAGAACATAAATATCTATCAACTGTAAAATACCATAATTTCTCTTCAAAAGCTTTACATAAAATAAAACCCACACACATACCAGACATTACATTATAATAATATCTGTGTAACAGCTCATGACATATAACAGAGACTGCACCTGTTTTTTCCTCTCCCCTGCCCCCCTCTCACTCTCTCTCACTCATGATAATACAATAGAAAATGGTTTTATAGCAACAATGATAACCACAATGTAGCGACGACATCAAATAACTCATGAGATACACAATTCTTTTTAAATTCAGACATTGCTTGACTTTTCTTCTATTTAAAAAAAATTCTTTTTTCTGTTTTGCTTTTAGGAAATATTCTCTTTTCCCATTCATTCCGCATTGTCCCATCGCCAAGGCGAAGGCCAACGTTTTAAATTTTCTTTCCTAAGCCATAATAGCGATTGTTGTTGTTCTTTTTAGTTTAATATCTGATGTTGTTATTGTTGTTGTTAACAAATTGTTTGTTAGTTTAAGTTTTGTATGAAGACCATAAAGAATAGATTTTGCCCGCTTGGCGCCTCAATTCAATGGAATTTTGCAGCAATTGTGGAGGCGTTTTCCGTTTTATTTAAATACAAGTTATTTTACTACAAAGCTCTAATTTTGTATTATCGTTCGAACGTATCTTTTAAGCTGCAGCTCATAGTTGTTATTTATGTGCAATTTAGGAGCGCATTCTTGACTATTTCGCAAGAACATAACACGCAGCACAGCGTTTTGCCGATTCGATCATCCGTGGAAGTAGAAGCCATGTCCTAGTAACAGTTTTCAACCTGATGACAATGAATATCTTCTCAATGACCAGAAGCGATCGGCAATCGCTCTCTGTACCGTATTTCCTCGCATCACAGGAAGTGTTAATAAATGTACAAACCTACAAAGGATTTAAAACGGATAAAAAGGATTAAAACAACCAGTTTTGTGTCTCTAAAAGTAAAACATACAGTTTTGGTCCGTAGATGATCATAAAACCGAACTTGGAACAGAAGAATCCGAAGCCCCTCTTGCTTGAGCATAAACAGCATCGCAAAAAATACAAATTACTGACGCTTGATCTCCCCGCATGATAAAATAAAAGTAGCTATATGAAGGTGGCGACTGGCGAAAAGATTAACAACAATTCGCAAAAAAACTAGCGGTTAGAACGGATTAACTCAAACATGTCGGAATGAAATACAGGTGATTGGTGAGTTGTTTTTAAACTGCTATATAAAAGCAGAGCTTTTCCTGTGTGGGAGAGACATTTGGGGACCAAAATTGTTCCTCATTTTGATCTCAAGCCGAGTGTTAAGAATACTTAAATATGTCGTCCTTATTGTAGGATTAGTATAGGACATCGTAAAATTGGTACAAGATGGCGTAAAGCTATCGATACTGGACAGGCATGACAGTCTGCCCAGGGATGGCTCTCATTCGAACTTGTAATTTTAAGCTTTAATTAGGGTTTGACTAAATGGCAAAGCCAGTAAAAGCGAGAAACGGTGGTAAAGAGAGAAAGGCGGTTTTGGTTTCTGACAGCGGAAGTGATAACAACGTTCAGAATCAACTAATGCTTGAGAAGGTTCGCAGCGTCCGTGCAGAATAAGTATTGAATTAACTGAAATAATCGAATCAGGGTGTGTTTGTACATCAGCTGAAGGATGTAGCCTGTCGCCAGCTGCTTAAAACTTAAAATTTTTAAGTTTTATAAACCCTCTGCAACGAAAGCAATCGATGAGTGGATAGACGGGCGTAGATTCGGTTCATTGGCCACTGGGTCGTCGGAGAGCGAATCGCTGACAAAACTTCTTTTTTACAGCCAGTGACGACAGTTGCATTGTCATACCCGAACTGATCGCAAGTAAAAGTAAGATAGTTAGCATAAGCTCCTGTATATAATTCAGTCGTAAATAGACCTACGAACAAGCCTACGCTATTCCAAAAATCACCTTCAGTGATGCGAACTTAGTCTCAGAAAGAGAAGGAAGCGTTTTGTTTAACAGGATGCCCGAGGATTTTCGTTTATTTCAATATTTCCTTCGCTGCCGTTAACTGCTATAAGACTATAAATGAACGTAAGTTGTTCGAGGAACAGCACTTCTGTAAAAGTAACCACAAACTCCGCTATCGTTACATGTGTTTTTTCGTTACTATTTTTCGGACGTTTGGAGATATCTTATCGCACCGATCAGGATGAGTAGGAGAAATCTGTATCAATATTGCATTAGTTCTCAGAAGAACTTTACATTGTTTCTTCGCAAGGAGCTTAGTAGTCTGCACCCGTGCATTCGTACGCTCGCATTGCATGTATATAGAGAGGGCAAAAAATGTTTTGATTTGAGCTAACATTGTGGATTCATTTCAAATCAAGTCTGGAAGTCGGTATTTCCTACGCGGTAATAAATTACGTCAAGAAAGACGAATGGATTGTTCAACGCCCATAAAAAATTAATTGAAAAACAAATATATTTTGGAAAAATACTTCAAACTCTTCCTTCAAAGAGCAATAGGAAAAAAGAAAAGAAAAAGAGGAAAAACAAAATCAAATTAATAAATAAAATTTTTTGCAATTTAATTAATAAAGACATTTTAACCATAAAGGTGCAAATTGAACCTACGCATAGCTATATATATTAAAAGAAATAAAGGGGGTGTATATGCTATGCTGTGTGATGGTATTATTGCTGCAGTTGTTTAGTTGCTTGATAAACAAATAAATCAACCGTAACCATAACAAATATTAAGAGTAACTAACAGTAACTCAACAACAACGACAGTGCAGCACCCCCCTCCTTATGAAGTGTAAATATATAGAAGTCTTTCGATTGCTTGAGGTTGTTTGAATACATGTTTGAAATTATTGTAGGCGTTTATATGTGTTTTTGTGTGCAAAGTATTTTTCTTCTTTGTTTTTCTTTTTTTGGTTTAGTTTGGTTTGCTTTGGTTTGCTTTGGTTTGGTTTGGCGAGAAATATCACACACACACACACAAACATTTACAATTAATTAAGTAAATTTATGTCAGTTTCTTGCAAGTATAAATAAATTTCACTGCGATTGTGTTTTTGTTTTATACGACGGTTTAAATTGTTTGTTAAAAAGAAATTTCACATAACATTCGTAGACAAAAGTGAGTCAATTATCTCAACGCTCCGCTCTTAACACTCGTGTCTTATCTTTAACAAACTAATGACGACGTTGATGATGACGATCATATTAATGATGTTCATCAACATGATGGCGATGGCGATGGCGATGGCGATGGCGACGGCGACGGCGATGAGGATGATGGTAATAATGCCGTGTGTTACTTTAACGTTAAAGGAAGTTTAGTGTTTAATGTTTAGTGTTTGGGAACTTTCTTATTATGAACCACCAAGTTTTGGTTCTTCTAACAACCATTGTTTGTCTGATTTGCTTCCAAAGCCATTACACACTACATACGATTCATTTGGGAAACAATGCCGAATTTAAACAGTTTAAATTTCACTTTAGATTTTTCTCTTCAGATTTTATTAAATAGCTTCTTTATGACAATAGGAAATGTGTTAACAATTTTCTTCTTCTCTATGCTCCTTCTTCTCTTCTTATGTACCTGCCGGGTATTTGCGGTTTCGTTACTAAAACTTGAAAGTGTAAAAGTGTATTGGAATATACTATAAAAATATTTAACAATAGTTTTTTTTGAAGAGAAGTGGAAAAAAGGTCGAAGAAAATAAAAATTCACAAAATGCTTTAAATCAAATTCATAATTTTTTTTTTTTGAAGAAAAGAGAGAGAAGAAAATTGGCGGTAGTTGTTAACGAACAAAAGACTTGGGTAACAAACTGGGGAAAAGTTGATGAGAAAATAAAGCGCTCGTTGCTCGGCTATTGATTGCAAAAGATTTCAATTAAAAATTATTCTATACCGTTACTTGAGTAAAACTGAAATTTGGAGAAAAATTACGGTAATAAAATTATGATTTAATTTTAAGCACGTCATTAATTTAATTGTTATTCGCTAACGCTGTCGCGAACGGTTTAGCAACCACTTAAAACTCTAACACATTTACTTATTTATACGTAATACGTACATGTACATGCATATATATATAGTTCCTCTCTGCCGATAAATTGGCTACTTTATTTAATATTAATGAGTTTTAACCAATTACGGTGTTATTGCTTGCACGTTGTAAAAATTATTAATTAGCCAGAGCATATCTGTTTGCTGTTTATTAGAAAAGAGCAAGAAAAAGGAAAAAAAATGGAAAATGGAAGAATTAAAATTAAAATTAAAATAACAAAACTTGAGCAGAGTCGAGTTTTATTGTAAATAATCTTTCACACGGTCCTAATATAGAGCAAAACATTTGTCATCTTGCAACACACACGCTTTCAAAGCTCTTTAAAGTTCCAATGACTGCCTACAATTTCTTGAGTCAACAATCATGTAAAATAAAGCGTTGTCTGCCTTAACCGTACATACGTACAAACTGTCAGTAAATTATGAAAGAGAAGAAAAAAAAATTGGCTTTTTTCTGTTTTTTTCTTTCAGTTTAAATATATTCAGCTTTTTAATAAAAAAAGTATTAAATGACATTTTATGAATGAAGCAAATGTATACGATTGCTGAAATGGAAATTTAAAACCTTTTCTCTTTCACAAGACATCATGCACTGCACTCGTAGAGTGTGTGTTTCATATGAAAAAAAAAAAAAAAAAAAAAAAAATGCAGAAAATAATAATAATTCAAGAGAATGTGTAAAACGAAAAA
The DNA here is from genome assembly GCA_001077435.1 of Glossina morsitans morsitans. Classification (NCBI taxonomy): domain Eukaryota; kingdom Metazoa; phylum Arthropoda; class Insecta; order Diptera; family Glossinidae; genus Glossina; species Glossina morsitans. Next base: position 127,699 of record CCAG010003322.1, read on the forward strand.
ATATGAAAAAAAAATTATATATTTTCGCTTTTTTCTCTCTCTTTCTCTCCCCAATGGATTGCCACATTGTTGTAGACAAACAACAACTACAAGCTGCGAAGATGAAGAATTTATAATTCACTGTTCATGCCAATCACTCAATCAAAACGTCACTCACTCACAGGTTATGTGCATGTCTCTAAATAGATATCTTTATATATATATATATATATACGTGCATTATGTGCACAGACGTTGGCAAGCAGCCAACAACAAGCCAGCCGGCCAAAGAGAACAAAACAGGTGGAAATTGAAATAGAAACGTCAGAATTTCTGCTCTAATTATAAAGTGGTATGTCTAGCACTGTATAAAATGTAAAAATTTTGTTTTTACTCGTTTCGTGTTATCGCTCTTGTTTTTGCTGCTATTATTGTTATTACTATTATTTTTGTTATTGTCTTGTCTTAAGCTGTAATATTATTAATTTTACTGCGATTTTTTTTTGTTGCTTTTCTGTTTATCTTAGGCTTGTGTGTGTTATAATCATAATGCGGCGTCGCCGTCGCCGTCGCCGTCGTTGGCGTGGCATGTTGTGTTAAAACAAAAACAGCTTTGTGGTGCAAGATGACTTGACGGTTTGATGAACTCACGCTAACGTCTGCTGCCCGCTGCCACTGTTCCTGTCAAAGACGCTACTGCTATACCGTTATTTAAGCTTTTATTGTAACTTTTTTCTTTTCTTTTTTTGATTATGATTTCAAGGATTTGCTTTTTGCTTATTTACGAACTGTTGGTTGCGTCATTCGAGTCACAATACACTGGAAGAGAAACGCAAAAGAGAAGCTATTTGGAGTTGTACAAAGTCTAACCACAGGACGAAATTCTCATTCAAATTTATAAAACTGTGTTCCGAGCGAATGCGTGAACCATTGCCGATTACATGCCGTTTAAGAAAAATATTCTTTTCACAATATTTTGTATTCCGATCGATATTTATTAGGTTATGTCCAGACTCGCCTGGTTTACTGGTCTTACCGCACAGAAATATTAATTCTTGCACCAAATGGCTTGGCACTCAGTTACTTATTTCAACATTGGCGGTGTCATTGATCAAAGTCTATGCAGAATTTGCGAATGCATTCAATTCGATAAGGAATTGCTTGAATTCTGTATAGCTGCGTTAGTTCAGCCAAGCTTTTGCTCTATGGATAGGATGATGCAAGCACGATACACGTGAACAAAATGACATGCGTTTGCTTGTATGTTTCACGAAAGTGAGGCCAAGTTACAAAAGCCAATTCTGTGTGAACTCGAGATGGGTTTTGTGGAATTATTCATTCGAATTCTTTGCAAGATGCGGTACAAGATCCGCTAGTATACCTATCTTCCGTACTTCTTCAGAACCTCAATTTGTCATTTGTGCAGTTAGGACCTGTTCAGTTATGCGATTGGATGTTGCTTTCTCGATTCGAGAGCCGGAAATCGTCTCCTTGTTTTAATCGGTAAGTCGACTAAGGGCAGCAAGCCTATGCATATATGTATGTATATTTCATACATTGGCCGTTTTGGCCATAGTAGAAAAATAGCGCTTGACTTGCAAGAGAATTGAGAATCTTTTCTTCTTCTTCGTTGTCTTATTCTGGAATTGAGAAACGCAACAAGAGGATGAGTCACCGAGTGCTGATTAGAAAAGAAGTCGCGAACTATTGTCTTCTCAAAATGATTTCAGGTCGATTGTTGTTTGTATTACTATTCGACAATAGAATGCGTAGTAGTGTTAATGAGTTCCTTGGGGGGCGCACGGAAGGAAAGCCTACGTTTTTTGTCAGTTCGCTTAGACTATTTGGTATTCAAACTATTTTCCAGAGAACAAATAAATTTTTTATTTTAATTTATTTATTTTTTTATTCAAACAGATAGATATTCACGTTATTCGATTCATGTTCTTGGTATGATTTATGAATCATTAAAATTAATTAATAACGTTTTGAACACCTTAGAGTTATTATTTTTTGTTTGTAGCCCTCATAAATGATGGCTGGCGTTAATAAACTATAAGATCCCATACAACAATATACGTTAATAACAATAAGTAATGATTTCCTATTGTTTTCTTTTTCACAGATACACAGAAACGTGAGAAGCATTTCAAAAGTAGATGATAAGTACAATTTAAAATATTTCAGCGTAATTCTATTAAAACATAGAAACGAAAAAAAAAAAAAAAAAACAAAGGAGTTGCTTCTTATGTGTGCTTCTGTGCATACTTGACGTGTTTAAAGTCATTAATAAAAATTGTTGTTGCTTTTAACCATCTATTGAAGCTTTTATGATTCTTTTTTTTAGACAAAAAAAATGGGAAAAAAAGTATGCAAACGATAACATTTCAAACGCCTAACTATGCATAACAATAATTCATTTTCGTATAAAATGTAGTAAATGTTGAACACAAAAACATATGTACAAGTGCTTGGAAATAAGACGAGATTTGGAACAGAATGAAAACATCAGCATATCAAATGTTTCTAAAATTAATCGATCGCGTTTGTGTTGGTTTGTGCGTTGCCTAAATGCTAATTAAAATTTTATTACCCAAGCATGCACACACACAGAGACAGGCGTAGTGGAGAGCACCAACTGCTTTTATTATAATTCTTGTTTTTTTCTTTATTGCTGACAACATTAGCATAATGTATACGATACGATGCGAGTTGAATTATACGCTCGATATGTAAGAGCGCCGTCGTGACAGTCGGTTGTGTGAGCATGATTTTTATAAGTCAAACAATTTCTATAATAATTACTTAAATATATTTCAAGTGATTTATAATGTGAATGAAATTTTTTGTCACCTATCATCACAAATTTTGTGTACGAAGGCGGAATAATAATAAAATGAGAATAAATTTGAAACTAATTTTCTTCTGTTACATATGTTATGCACACATATATACGTATATATGCATTGAACAGACTTCACTTGATAGTGGTGTTAATTAAGGTAATTAGTAAGAGCAGCAACAACATGATATGCAACAGAAATATCACATGAAACTATTAATTTACCGACTAACTGCTTTAAAACGAAATGTAATTATTTTAACGGTTTAGCTAGAACTGAATTTAAAACCAAAACAGTAGCACACACACACACACACACACACACACACACAATACTTGATTATTAATTAATATTTACTCGCTAAGTATTATAGTAAGCAATACGAAATAATACTTTTTAGTTACGAAAACAAAGTATCTATGCAGTCGCCTCAAGACGAACCTTGGGCACTTGGTGTTCGCAAAATATCAACCGATATGAAATCTATTATAGATTATTTGTTTTTTCATTACCAAATTATACGTGGCTTTGGTCTATGGTACAAGTCAGTTAACGTAGCTACTTTAGTTAGGTTCGTTGCAATGTCTTCAGGACCTTAAAACATTTTGCTTCCGTTAAGAGATGGTTGTTCGCCAGCATATACAGTAAAAGAGTTCTTAAATCAAATCAATCGCAAAGCTTTTAGCAATCGCTGTGCTAGGTGGAGGCGATTCGGATTTCAGAAATGTTACGCTTCACACCTACATGACTAACTTAAGGAGAAACTTAGTTCACTCTAGGACACTGGTAGCGCTTAAGCAAACATGAGCATTCTGTGTAATGCTTGTGAGTAACAACAAGTATGAATAAAAAAATACTGCCATCGATGAAATTTCTAAGAATTATAAATGTATACCTGGGACATATTATAAAGGCGACCCTTTCGGCTTGAGTAAATGGAATTAAAGTTAAACTTATTACCGAGGAGGGGGGAACAGTAGTAGCATAGTAAACCACTAGAACAAACAGCGATAAGTTTTACATGCAAGCGAATACAAACGTATAAGCAGATATGCTGCTTGCATTTCTTGTCGTTTAACGAAACTTTAATGTAGTTTTGTACCATGGCTTTTTTTTTTTTGTTAATTAAGGCACTTTTTTTTAATCTTATTTTTATTTTTAGTGTATCAAAAAAATGTCACCTTTTCGACCTTCTATTTGTAATACGCTAATAATATATATTCTTCTTACTGGGTTTTTCTGTTCGTGCGCCCGTCCTCTCATTGCTCATTTCGAGTGCATAGCTTCTACTTCAGTGTTTGCTATAGTGCTTACGTAATATCTTGGGTCAAAACACATCGGTGTACCAAATTTCATCAAAATATCCCAAAAATTGGGACTTGTACGTTGAACAAACGCACAGATGGACAGATATCAGATAGCAGGACAAGCGGACGGGTAAGTTTAGATTGATTTAGGAATTGGTATAATAAAAGGTGGGCCCAATTCAAGTCCTTCTGGGTGTTCTTAACGTTCGCACAAAACTTCGTATATCCACACAAAACTTCGTGACACAAAACTTCGTGCTACAGTAGTGTAGGACATACAAAATTACATCTTGAGTAATTAACGTTCTTATAATTCCACTTTTTCGCTTTTTACTTGTAAAGGAATCATCATAACATGCGACATATTGTGGGTATAGTTCTGCATTGCTCAATGCATCTCTCTCTGCGTCATTCCGGTGCAAGATATCAGATTCCTTTATGACAGTGTATCTGCGAAGCACGTTGTGGGAGGATCGTTATAAATAAGACTTTATTGGGATTAATGTATTCACTGCATCGATAAAAACAGTCATTGCATAAAAAAAACTATCGAGAAGATGGTCCTAAAAATAAAGAAAAAACGCGAACAGAAAAGCAACAAACCAAAATATTATCATTAAACCGAGAAAAGAACACGAGTCAAGATTTTATATATACGAAACACAAAAATATATTTTTTAGGTATAATACATCCGTGTTAGTGCCAGGAAGCACCTCCGGTATATGTGACATATATCTATACCCTTATATATATATATGCTTGTCGTATACGAGTGCCTAGTCGTTGTCTACCAAAAAGGTTGGGCGTAAAAGCGCTAGGTAAGAACCAGAATAACAACTGGCTGCGTGATAGTGGCTCTCATACGAAATTATTTGGTAACGTTTTCCAAGCGCGCTTTCAAAGGGTAAAAAAAATTCTTAAATAATTACAAGAAATTGCTTTATTAATAAAAATTTGATTGAATGTGGTTTTAGTTAATATAATTCGCATACACAATGAAAAAAAAAAAAAAAAAACGGTAAGGTATTCATATTTGGCTGTGAACGAATCTGGCGCACCTTAATATTAGCGAACTTCTTCTGGGCATCTGACCGACAGCCGTAACAACTGAAAACCACAGCATATAGCTCTGGCTACAACATCAGTATTCTTCTATGTTTGGTGCAATAGTATTGTATCTTGAGACTAAGCCGCGAATGGAAAAGAGTGCTAAGCTACAAGACCCCTAATTAGATCGAAGCATAGAAGTAATGCGAAGCAGTTATAATTGTTGTGAAAGTCTGAAGCGAATAAATTGAAAAACTTAAAGTCCGTTCGGATGTTCGAGTGTCGAGTGTCGAGTATCGAGTGTCGAGTGTATGTTGTTTATTGGCCACCTCTGCATGGCAATTGACGCAATGTATTTATTGTTTCGCTCCGATATGATTTAGTTATTTATTATTTTTTTCTTGGTTTATTAAATAAGACACACCTTGATTGTAAGCATCTACCCATATGAGCATTTGCATAATGGAGATATTGCATGTTTGGCTTTGGTTAACAAAACACAGGCAATAAAAGTTTATCATTCATTCTGTTGCAGGTCAGCAGCGCATTTAAAATGAACAATAAATTAATTAATTATAATTGGTTTACATTAACATTTAACTATATCGGGTATTTAAGATCTCCGCAAGCAATTGAAAGCATTTGCAGACTTTTTTCCCTTTTTTTTTTCTTTAAAGAGAAACTTTATGTGTTTAAAAAAAATTGAATTTCAATAGAGAAACAAAAAAAAAAAAAAAACAACAGATTAAATCAACTAAAAAGAAAGTGAAATTTTTAGCAAAACTATGAAAACAAAAACAAAACAAAAAAATATATAAAAATAAATAAATTGAATTTTATGCAAAAAAGGTGTTAAATTAAAAATATTTCAAATTGTATAATATTTATAGGTACATGGGTGTGTGTGTGTGTGTGTGTGTGAGTAAAGATTTTAATACATAATCATGCATGAGCTCCATGTGTACATACGTACATATATATATATATATATAGTCGTGCAATGACCTTGACTTTAATATACATTTGAACAGCCTTCGTTACCACAGTCATCAACCAACTTCCAGTTAAAGTGTATTAGCAGCAAAGCTTATAATTTAATAAACATAAAATCGATATAATTTCTTGCCATTTGTGAAACAATTTATTTTATCTGCTACATGTGCGCACCGTGTGTGCAGTGGTACTAAAACTTACATCCTATGGCCAATTGAAGTTTTAAACTGAACTCACTCTATGGACCCTGAATTGTAGTAAATCTATCCATATAGAAACACTATAATTAAATGTTGTGTGTCTATGTGTATGCAATTGTGTGTGCGTGTGAGTGTGTGTGGTGGCTTATTACACAATTGCACAGTTGCAATGACCAGCACTTGTGTATGTACACCTTTTTTGAAATGTTAATGGAAAATATTTTACACAAACACATGCAATCAATGGTATAAAAATATAATATGCACACAAACATCTTTTTTTACGACAAAGAAAATCGATGAATAAATTTTAGAAGTATAATATAAACGTTACCTTTAAATCATTGATTTTTAATGGATTTTGTTTCTTTTAATGTTATTTTCATTGGTACTATACATATATATACATATATATACATATATATATATATATATAGATATATATATGTTTCTCGGTTAAGGCGGCTAAAAATGAATATTCTTATGGTATTTCTTTGTTAATTGTATTGCTGGAACGAATTAGTCAGCCTTGCTGGCCAAATGCTGGGAAATGCGCTACTAAAAAATTTTCATTCACAGGTTAATTAATGACTCCTTGAAGTGAACAGCCGTCATCATAAACATTTTGCGAACCATTTTTTTTTCTTTTTGGGAATTGAACATCTTTTGGCTTTCGCATAAACCTGTTAACGAGCGTAACATCACTTTGTTTTATTGATTCCTGTCAAATTAATGTTCAAAAGTGTTTCACTACAGATATGCAAATAAAAACAGCGATTGAGTACATTTTTTTTTCTTTTCACGCAAATCATATGCCAACGAACCATCGAGTTTCGTTTTTGCAGCTACAGGTGTTAAATTGCTTGAAGAATTGAAATCAAAAGAAAATCGAATCATTTTAGTTCCTTTTGACCTTTCTGCGTTAAATAGTCCGTTAACTGTTGAATGATATAAAAAGGCGATCGCAGGCAAGGAAATGTTTAAATATTGCAAAAATTTGACTTTTTAAATATAATCGTGGAACCAGTTACAGTTATGTGAACGGGGGAAGCCGCTGTATCAACTTAACAGTCGGCCTGATGGATAATTTTTGCTTTTTGCGTTCGTCAAATTTGGAACAAAAAGAAAAAATCCACATTCGTCTATCTGTTAGAATCCACCTGTCACCGAGACCGTATGAGAAATCCCCCTTCACCGGTTGTATTAAAATCCTTCAATACCCAAGAACACATTGATATCCAGCATTATTATTATTATCATCGTATTAAGATTAACAGCCATCTAGTGTATTGGAATTCATCGATTACCACCACATTTGAATCTTGCACCACCCTCGGCATGCCCTTCACAGGTTCTTACCTATTCAAGCGTCATCATATAGCATATTTCTGTTTGGAAGTGGATCTAAATGTACACAAATAGTTTCTGAAAACATCTGTTAGCGTTCTAAAAGAGCCACAAATCAAGAGAAAAGATATCTTAGATACCTAGAGTGCTTAGGTAACAGGATTAAGGAAGGCTCTAGTAGGACTAGACATATTCTGGAAGATTCAAAGCAAAGTTGGATCATTTGAGCAGCCGAATAGGTAAAAGGTCTGGACAACCAAATAAAGCCCGTAGCCTTTAGATACAAGCGCTTTTAGACTTTAGCCCCAGAATTTATTTCTCTGAATAAATTAATAACAAAAAGAAGAAAATTTGTGAATAAATTAAAAAGGTTTCTGCCTCAAGCGGCCCGGATAGCGAGAGCTTTGCATAACACGTTCAAAAAGCAATAGAAAAGAATTTCAATCCAATTCTGCCCAACGCCCAAGCATGTATTGGAAGTCATTACATTAAATGTACGGTGTAAGCCTTACAGATTATATGATCGGTCTGAGTGGTTGAGAAGGCAAAGGATCTTGACTACTAACTCAATAGCGTGGTTTCAAATCTCAAATGCGGTAGAATTGAAGTCAGTTTTTCAAAAACAGGGCTAGATGAACATAAAATTTTGAATCACATATCTAAAAATTTCCGGGGTGGTGTTCTAAGAGGTAAATCATCCGTGGCGCATGGGTATGGTACGAAGAAGGACTGTTCTGTAAGAGTTGCGATGCCGCCACTTTGCTCTTAAAAATCTGAGAGAAAAGGTTTTCGTTCGCCATAAGACCTCTGCCTTCGTAGGCAGTGACTTTGTTTTTAATGGATATATAGTAACACGACTTGGTACTTTTTAGAAACGGATGTTTCCTCTCCCTTTGACTATGGATGTCATGCATATTAGCAATTTTTCATCGTTGATTGGCCCAAGCGGAAGCGTATGTATCTTGCTCTTCCGAAGCATACGAGCATAAGAGACTTACGGGATGTAAGCCTTTAAACTTAACATCGATACAACAAGGCTCAAGCCCTATAAACTAGGCAACCTTTGTATTAGGCTCACGAATATTTTCGTGGAGAAGACAAAAAGTGTTGTCTGTGTTATGTGTTTTTCGACATTCAAACACCAACAATCAAATGGATCTAAGCATGATCAGCTCTCTTTGCTGTGCATAAAGATTAACCCACAAGACAGTTATCCAGTAATGGTGGCAATTGTGTACTCGAACAGCGCAGTCAAAATCCGTTAAGCTTATTAAGATTAAATTATTTAAATTAATGTTTATAATAATTTTTGAAAATGTTTATGTGTGTATATGAAATTAAAGGAAGAAATGGTGCATAAAAATTTTTCTTAAAAATATGTAGCGGGTGTTTAGCTATTAAAATGTTATGTAACGTTAACATGCTATAAAATTTATGAGTGTGTAGAGGAAACAACCGCCACAACACGCATACCATCTTATAAATAATAAATAATTTATTAAGTCTGTTCATGGGTAACGGAGCGTGTACGTTTAAATATGCGCAAGCAGAGTACAGCGTGGAGTTATTGACAAATCTAAGTAATTAAATATTTATTAAATACGCATAAATTAATGCAACACTTTATAAACAGAATTTTAGACATACCGCCTGATCACGGTTATACTTTATAGAAGAAGTAAGTCTTGAAGAAAACAAAAAAAAAAACATGCAAAAATATAGGATGAAATCGTGGAGTTTGATAAAAAAATAAAAATAAAACTGAAAAAAAAAAAAAAAAAAAACTGTAAACTCTTTGCTTAAAAAGATACGGCAGAGATTTGCGATACGTTTTGCACGTATGCAATTCACTTATAATAAAGTTATTTTAAATGCTGATAATGCTAACAGCAGTTGTGCGATGGTGTCTATGTGCCGAGTGTACATTAACACACAAGCCTGACAGCTTAACTCAAACAAACAAACAGCTAAACAGCATGCTTTTTCCATTACACACTTCAATGGCTAGCGTTTCAGTGCAGTCTATAGGCTTTTGTAGTCTGGAGTGTATTGGTTTTCTTTTCTTTTTTTTTTGCTTATTTGTGGCGGACAGACGGACAGATATTGCGTGCCATGCTAGAGACCGAATCTTTGTTAAGGTGCTAAAACTAGAGCTACTTGCGTAATTGCATTTCAGTCAAACAAGTTCTACTAGAAACATAAGAAAACAAAAAAATTTTGTTGTTGTTGTTTTTATTTTCGACATATTCACGCACATTTTAACACACGCACATGCATGCACATACACAAAAGTGTAGCAATTGCCTAGACAAATGTGGACAGTAGTAGATTAAATGCCTTTGCAAGAAAGAAATGAAAAAAAAAAAAATAAAAAGAAAACCTCCCGAGAGTCCTGAGGCGTTGTCGTTATATCAACTTTATGTGGCGTGTGCCTTTAATTCTTAATAATAATATTGTTGCTGTTGTTGTTGTTGTTGTTGTTGTTGTTGCTCTATAGTTAGTTAGTTGGTTTTATAGCTATTCTATGTTTGTTTGTCCATCTGTCTGTCTGTCTGTCTGTCTGTCTGCCTGCCTCTCTATTGGGTATTGATGACAGGCATACATTAACTACAGAGTTAATACTATGCGTTTCTTGCTTAGTTTAAAGCAAACATTAAATTACTGTAAGAACATCGGCTGAGCGTATTACATATGCTTATATACGCATTTGCAAGCGCTTTTTAACACTGGTGTTTGTTAACATCATCATCATTGCCGTCATTAACATCAACGCCATCACCATGTTGTCCAATATGTGATTTTAGTTAATTGTGTGAAATACTAACACTTCTCGTAGTTCTTATATGAAATTCTTGTTTTTTCTAATTTCCTCTAACATGTGTTTGTTATGTCGTATTTATGTCTAATTAAAATGCACTTTTATGTAACCAAGTTTATGCGAATCAACAAACACTAACATAAACACACACAATCATATATACACATACAAATGTCTATCCTCTGCTCATACGATTTAAACTTCTTTAGTAACACTTAACTGGTTTTTGATATTTAGTCTGACTTTGTCATATCTTATTAATTATTAATAGAAAATTCTTAGAGTTGACATTATCTGCAAAAAAATACAGAAAATAAAGACGGTTTAAGACGAATTTCTAATGTAATACATCTTACTTTACGAACATTAATTAGGTAAACATGCGTAAGAAGAAATGATTTATTATTTCTCGTATTTCTCTTTTTTCATAAATAAACTTTCAAACAGGGAAAGACATGCGTTTCTGTCCATGCCACAAGAGTATTTATGTTGTGAAAGTACGCTTCGAGTTCGAAAAATGTTCAGATTAAGAAAACACTGCTACTTGATTTCTAAACAATTGATTGCCAGGAAAGTAATAAAATAAAAATCATGAGAGATAATACTTGTCGTAGGCTAAAAGTTATCGACTGAACGTATCTCGTAGAGTAAGCATTTTACGAAGCCGCTTGACACTTGACACTCGATAATGGTAAAGTTTTAAGAAATTCGGGCTTAATTGCTGTGAGAAAGTTCCAAAGCAAAGCAAGTGCCCCTTAATGGCCGTAAATCTACTGAAGTGGAAAATTCAGCACAGTACTGAGCGGCAAAGCTTCCTCATGTGATGTAATTGCAAAAAAACACTGTTGGGTCTAATCAACACGTAATCTTTATCATTATTACCCTTTTTCCTTAATACGACTAATGACAGAGGGCATGTATTCTATATGTGTGAAGCGGTGCGGGTTAGGAAGAACCGGAAAGAGGGTAGCAGACAGGAAGCGCGGCTGGAGCCTAGTGAGTGTGTAAGCAAGTGTAGAAAGGGGAAGAGTTAGGTAATGATCGGAACCTAGTGGGCGTAAGTAGTTATGTCTCCACCGACTGAGCCGTTCCTGTAGGTATAATGAAATAACGACACGAACGTCGCCTTGGCAATCGCGACTGCTGTCTACTAGCCTACGTGAAATCCTTTATTTTCATAATTATCACTATATGTGGTTGTATTGTGTGTGTGCATTGGTGGCACTTATCGTATACAAAATTTTGCGAATAAATTCAAACTGTATGCCATATTTCCGTACAAAAAACATAGCAACATGCAAGCCCTATTTTCAAATGGAGAAAATACTGTCCATACCACATGCTTGCACATGTTCGGTTGTTGTTGCTTTAAATTAAAAAGTTTTGGATGCTGCAAGTTTCGTCAAAGCAAAGTTTGAAAATGGATAGCAGTCAAGTTATGTATCGCTTTAAAAATTAATCCCATATTTGTTGCTGATATTCACCTCAAAAAGAAACGTGCCTTTAAGCTTACATGACTTCGACGTAACTGTCCGTTAAACCGCAATTCTAAAGTTTCTATTTTCCTTTATCTTGCCTCTGTAAACAGATCAATTATCTTCTCCGGAGCGTCAGCGACTTTGTCGACCTTAATTAATCTCTGCAGGAACTATCTATCCCAGTAGCGCTTGGAAAGCATAAAGAAAACACATAAATTGTACTTAGCTAATGGATGTCTGGGATTTAGGTTACTTGTGTGAGTTTTCCTACTTACGAAAAAAAAAAAAAAAAAAAAAAAAAAAAAAAAAAAAAAAATTACTCTGTCTACTTCACTTAGTATTTAGCTATTAATTAAAATTTTTCTCTAAGGTTTCCATAATCAATCATGAGTTATTTGCTACCTACCTAACCCTCCTGTGAACATTCCTTAACTTTATGCATACTTTATGGGAGAAATTTATTAATATAATGAATTTTTTTTTTTTTTTCTCCATATTGTTTTAAATTATATGTAATTTTTTTTTCGCTCTTTATTTTAATTAAATTAATTAGTATGCAAAGTAATGAAGAAAGAAAAGAAAAACAAAAACAAAAACAAAAACAAATACATAAAATACACACATACATACACTACCACTTCCAGTATAGTACATGATGCAATGTGTTGATTTTTAATGCCGTTATTAAAGTAACTGTAATTAATGTTTGATTTATTGAGATTGTTACCAACGATAAAATCAAATGGTGAGAAAACTAATCTCTAAAAAGATCTTTAAGTAACAAAGTAAACAAAATTTTTAAATCAAATGTTATTAAATTATACGTTTATAGGGCAAAGCTTTACTTACTAACAACATAAATTTGTTTTCTTTATTATTTTTTTTTTTTTTTTTTTTTTTTTTTTTTTTTTTAAAAAAGTTTTTTTAAAATTTTCCCGAACACCTGGGAAATTAGAAAAAATTTCAAGAAAAACTGGTTT